>JBBMFX010057901.1:5000-10955 GCA_037832545.1 Rhabdalestes septentrionalis
AGGAACTGTCTTTTTAAACAGAAATAAAATATTGGAAAATATTCCATCAAGTACAAATCCCCCAAAATTTTACCTGAGTAAATAAGTGTCTAAAATCTAGTCACCATCACCTCTGACTGAATGACATACTGTGTACCCATTGAAATGTATAAAGTACAATTGATTATCCAAATTCAATATGACTGCAGATGCTGCTTCAGGTCTGCAATGTAATTTTGTTCCTTTTTGTGCTCACTTTTTGTCTTTCAAAGCATCAGCATATTCCAGCCAGTTTTCTGGCTATACGTGTTATAGCTTCATAAAATGAAATAGGTACTGATAAAATGGCCATACTCTGTGTGTCACAGTCTTTCTTATCTGCTGTTGATATCTCTCTTGATGAACGCTGACGTGGACATGGACATTCACTTATGATCAGAGCTGTTCATTGCATATTGTTTGGGCAAGTTAGTATGGAATCCTTACTGAGAGAGACATTACCCCTTTAAGAGCAACTGGTACCAATCTTTTCCGCTGGTGTGCATTCAAACTGTCTAGACTAGAGGTCCACAACCACCTGGCCGCCGACCGGTATCAGTCTGTGAATAAGTTGGTACTGGCCACACAGAAAAAAATGTTTAAATGATTATCATAGTCTGAAAGATCTTTAACTTTGAAAAACTTATTTATTATGGTACATAAAAATGTAGCCCACAACCTGGCAAAAATGTGAAAAAAAACAAACACAATTTATCAGTTTGATCTATACCAGCCTGTGAAAATATTCTACATGAAACTGGTCCTTGGCGCAAAAATGTTGTAGGCCGCTGGTCTAGACTGTACATACTGTGAGTCAGATTTAAGAAATCATTTTTGTTTGTATTACAGTTTCATTCTGAATAGGTTTTGATATTACAAGGTGTTATTTACATTCATCGTCTTCTTCATTCACTCGCTACATTATACAGTGTTTGTCATCCCTTTTTATATTACTTCCATTTTCCACAGCAATTATGGTTGACTATATCATATGCTTAAACTTCATCAATACATGTGAAAAGTGGCATGCTTGTAGACCCATAAGGCTGATACAGAATAAGAGATTAATGACTGTAAGTGGCCGTGCCCCTTCACGCTGGTACACCCTGAACTGGCATATTCACAAAATCCTTTTTGGCAATATCGTGACAATCATTTTATCAAAGCTTATAATATTCGAATGGCAGTTTGGTCTCTCAAAGATGCATAGCCTGAGCTCATCCTGTCAATAATGGCATCTAGCCAATAGCTTCAGACAAAAAAGTTCAAACCTCACAATCTTCAACATGCTGCATAACTACCACGTTCTGTGGAAAAACACCAAATATTGCAAATATAACCAATCGACATTTCACTATCTCAAGAACTGCTTATGATAAACTTTTAAAGTTTGGCATGTCATGCTACATTTGCTCACATCTTAAAATTCTATTTGGTTCCCTCAAAGTAATAGCCAACAACAGACATATGATATAAAGGTTTAACAAAATGTAACAAATGTCACACCTCACATCACTACCATATTCTTTGGAAATTAAACACATTTTGTGTAATGTTATCATCTATAGAGGACACTGCATCAGCTGCATTTTAATATCTCAAGGCATGCTTGAGCCAAAAATATATTTTATTTGTATGCTTACACTTTGCAACATTTGCTAACATCCACCAAAACCAAACGGACAGTTTCCATACAAAATGGTTCAACTAAGGTCATACAACAATTTTTTAAAAGAAAAAAATATATATTTTGAATGTAACACATACTTAGATCAAATAAAATGTACTATTCATCACAGAGAACCTAATTTCAATGTATACCAAGCACACTTTTTTAATTTTCTTAAAAGCAGCACAAAACAACATCTGTCATGTTCCCTGTCAAATATGACAGGTATGATTTATTTAGTAAAGACAAAAGACATATAAAAGGTATAAAAAGTGGTTGCTATGGTGTTGGAGAAGGTTGGCAAGCAGTTATTTTAGACAGTTGCAATGTGTGAGAGGTTGTTGCTAAGGAGTTTCTACAAGGTTGCTATGGAATAAAATGTGTTTGGTAAAGTTTTTCTAAGTGGTTGCTAAGTAGTTTCTAGGCAGTTGCTATGGTGTAAAAGGTGGTTGCTAAGGATTTGCCAGATGGTGTAGAAGGTTGTTACTATGAAGTTTCCAGGTAGTTTCTATTTTGTAAGACTTGCTGGCTGGGACTTTCTATGTGGTTGCAAAAGTATACAAGGTGGTTTGTCAGGTGAAAGAAGCAGTTGCTATGGAGACTGTAGGTGGCAGGCCCATCTCAGAATTTCTTCAGGCATTATTTTTTCTTCAGGAATTGGAGTTTGAATGAGTTATCAACAGGTGTGGTTCCCAAGGAGTTAAAATTCAAACATTTCCTGTCTGGGGAAAAGGGGATATAAGGTGTGTGTTTGTGCTTATACTAACAGTCAGAATATAGACACGCATTATCAGACAATGATTTCCTTTATTTTTATTATTGGCTATATTGTAGATTAATATTGAAAACATCACCTACTGCTCTGATGACAGCTTTTCACACTCTTGGCATTTTTTTCAATCAAGATTCATGAGGATTCGACCTGGAACGGTATTTAATTAACAGGTGTTCGTCAAGAGTTCATTAGTGGTATTTCTTGCCTTCTTGATGTGTCTGAGACCATCAGTTGTGATGGTTAAGTTGGTACACAGTTAGTGATCCTGTTCCACCATGATTCTATTCCACATTATGGCAAGAACCGCTTCACTAAGTAAAAAGAAACAACAGTCCATCATTACCCCAAGACAATACATATTCTGGTTTGTTTTTGGTTTACTGCATAGTTCCATATGTACCTTCATCATTTTGTTTTCAATATTAATCTACAATGTATAAAATAAAAACAATGAAACAACATTGAATGTGAACATGTGCAAGTATGAGCAACTTATTAAAGAAAAATGAAGTATAAGATCTGTACCTTAGGCTTTCTTAGCTAAATAGAGGCCTCTCTTTCCCTGTCTTTCACATGCATACTAGTCATTGAGCTATTAAGTAACATCCGAATTTCAGGCGTGTGGCTCAATATTACAACACTGGTGCTGACGGTAAAAAAAAAAAATCAGGATTAAAAAGTAACCATGGGATTTGGATTGCAGAAACCAGATGGAATATAATCTTATATTACCTTAGGTATAACAAACAGTTATTATAGACAAGTAAAGGATAAAGATTGCAATTGATACTACCTCAATATTTTATGCTATTTATATGTTATGGTAGTTCAGTGCCTGATTTTGTTTATTTTAACAAATGTGTCTGATGGATATAATGAATAAAACATCTATCCATATTAAGGAAAAACTGTATAGCATACAGTAATGTATCTATATTTTTCTGTCTAAATTTATTTGGCTGACTCTTTTGTAGATCAGATTGTTGATACACTAAGTGATTTACTGCAGTGCAGCAGATCAGTCACCTGTGCTCCATTTTTCTTAATAAACATGTGTTATCTGGATCAGGTAACCACAGCAGGTGCTGGTGCAGGCAGCAGGCTCTGTGTGCACCATTCTCAGGTAATCCTCATTAGACCCTATGCATGGGCCTGTAACAAGAGACAGAGAACATCTGAACAAACAAAAACACGCCCCACACTGAGGTCTCAGACTGGGACTGCTCTACCTGTGGGAGATCTCAGCAACAACTCCATTTGCCAGATTTCTACCTCCATTATAAATGCACTGAGAATTCTCTTCTTGTCATGCTAGTAAAATCTCACTCAAATAACTATAAACTTAGTAAGGCTCTACTCTAAATTTTTACAAAAAATCTGATTTTAAAAAATGACCTATTAGCAAGATTTTTCGCAAGACAATGGAACATACAAAGCAGACACGGAATGGGCATAAAGTGCTCAAATAGAATGTGACGTCATGTCTAGTCTAACAGTGATTTAATGTTTCTTACTGATAATGGACTGGTTTTATTTCCTTAAAATTTTCCCAGTCTTGCCATCACATCTCACGTGTGGGAATATTATCATAGCACTAAAAGTGATGACCTTTCACCATAGGTCGGGATTTCCGCATGCAAAATCATTGTGACATTTACAGTGTCTCCATAATGGTCCACAGAACACCGTGAGGACTCAAATTATGCTGTTCAGACACTTTCATAAAAAACAGTTTACGAAGATTTAATTAGGCATACTCTGAACAGAACCAATTGAGAGGGTGGAGGTCAGCATAGGTTTCATTTAAAACGTTCCAACATTAAATCTTTTGAGGTCCTACACTGGAAAAGAAGATATGTGTCCTCTAGAGATTTCCTCTTAGTCATCGTATAGATAAGCCATGTCCTTGATGGTTCAACCGGAAACTTTTTCAATCCAATTTGAGTGATGAATCAGCCACAGGTTGTGTCTTCCGACTACAGAAAGCCATTGTTTAAGCATTCAAAACAAAATTCTCTGTCAGATCTGATATGTTCCTATTCAATGTTTAAGTTAAATGACAATATTCTCACTTCATTATAATCACCTTTGATTAATTTTCCAGCAGCCATTGACCTCCTATGTGCCCCTACTAACACACTATTTCAAATGAAGTTAACATGAACTGAACAGTATAGTTAAGATGAGACACATCAGCACATGTAGACCTGATCTATATTTACTGTAAGGCCAGGACTAACAGAAACCCTCCAATAAACACCAACATACAAACATTAACAGTAGGGTTTAGAATGTCCAAAAGAACTGCCAGGTCAAACAAACCGGTCTGAACCAAGAACTAAATACAAACGGGTCAGACATGGTTTTAGTTACCACCCTTTTAAGAAAACACTAGAGCTTAATAAGAAACACTAAGGGCGAATGAACTACAGTAGCCGGCTCTTGAGAAGAATGGTCCCCAAGGTTACAGCTTGTGGGGCCTGAAGAAAGCAGGAGGGTTGATGCAGCCCTAAAGCCCCAGTGTGCATATTTGCTAGGTGTATTAATAGTGTTGCATCCCTTGAGCAGGTGAATTAACATATGACAGGGAATCACCAATATAATCTTGTACATAATTTAAAAAAATTGAATCCAATCCTTTTTTTTTTTTTGTTGGCCCGTCTGGTCAGTCCCTCCCCCAGGACAGAGGTCCACAGAGTGGGGAGTAGGTAGGGAACCCCTTAGACACTCTGCGAACTCTCCCAATGTGCAGGTCAGGTCTGTGGGGCCATGTTGACGACACCTGCCCCCCTACCCCCACCCCCCTTGAGGACCATCCACACACTAATTCAAATCCTACCTTTCATAGCACCTGGTATTTCCTATAAGCCTGCTTCTATATGTCCACTGTTTCTAACCTACATCCAGAAGAGCTTAGCTGAGATCTTGCTCTCTTTCTACTTAAAAAAAACAAAAACAAATAAATTATCAATGCATTTCAATAACTTTTATTAAATGCCAGACCTGAATGGCCACTGTTTTAAGTGGGTCTGATGATTTGACAATTAACTAGCAAATTTCTGTCCTTCATTAGTATCCTCCTGTTATTCTTTTCAACTGGGAAATAATCAACATATTCACATACATAGATACACAAAATGGGTGCGCAGTACACAACTGTGCCTGATGCAACAAATTATAATGCTTACTAGTCATACACTAGTCACTACACATCCAGGAGGCACCTACTTGCTCAACACAGACATGACGATTTAAAACCTCCGTCATAATCGTCCAGAAATTAAAGTATAGCATGAGTCAGTTGGAAAATTGCACGAAAAACTGAGTAACTGTGTTTTCAACCCCAAGGTTACTTTTTCCAGAAAAAAAAGATATTACTGGTGAAAATATTTTGGGATGAAAACGTAAATTGGAAAGACAGAAGGGCATCAACATTCTTATACAAAGTGAAAATATCTAAACATTGTATCAATGCTATTTTATCAGAACATTT
>JBBMFX010057911.1:0-10954 GCA_037832545.1 Rhabdalestes septentrionalis
AGATAGATAGATAGATAGATAGATAGATAGATAGATAGATAGATAGATAGATAGATAGATAGATAGATAGACAGATTTATAGACAGATAGATAGATAGATAGACAGATAGATGGGGGGATGAATATATGGTTAGAGAGAGAGAGAAAGAAACACACAGACAGAAAGAGAATGATCTGAGAATGATTTATCTTGTTCTTCCAATCATGATATTTTATTTGAATTGGTACTGTCACTCAATGCTTAATCAAATTTACAAACCATAATTGAGATATTAATATTTTAAACAGAGATTTCAGAATTATTATCACTTTCCTCGGGGTCTCAATAATGCTTGTTTTGATTAGTAGCAGAGGATGGTCAAGGTGATCATATAAAATCCTGTTACATTTTGACCAATGAAAAGTTATCATCCTGGATCTCTCAAGCAACTTTCAGCATCTGGAACACTCTGTAGTGAGACTGACAGAGAACTCCAGAGTTCTGCAAATAAATGTTCTGGAGCGAGATTTAATCTCTACTCCTTATATTGGATAGATATCCGTTTGTGGTGGAAAGAGAGGATTTCCATCACAGACAAAATAGGCCAGTTTTTATACATCCTTAGCCATAGGTGTTTTTAACCTGGCCTAGTATATATTCATTAACTTTATCATTTCAGCATCACTCTGGAATTAACCTGAAGTGCATAAACACAGAAGCACAGAAAAGTGGTTTATTGTTTAAACAGTATTTGCTTTTGAGAACAGTGTAGCTATTTTTATTAGTTTTCACTTCAGAGCAGTTTCAGATTAAAAATAAAGAACAGAGTAAAATTAGGGATATTTCAGCACCATGGACAACAACATGGTACTTGATTATAACACCACCTAAAATTCAATCTATTTCAGCACCAAGGACAGCACCTCAACATGGGGTTCCTATTGAGGTTGTGGTATTTCAGAATCATGGACAAGATCTTTATGTTTCAATGTGCTTGCAATTGTTGTTGAAGATCTTTCAGCACCACGGACAGCACTGTTTCACTAAAAGCTCAAAATGAGGCTAAGGACATGTAGCATCAAGGACAGTTACCATTTATTGTGGCTGCTGGACCATACAGCCTTCAACCCAAAACAAAAGTAGTTCCAGCTTGAGGGCAGGTGCCTAAAAATAAATAAATCAAAAAGTAATTGAACAAATGTGTAAACCAAGTTTCTGTTAGATTTGTAATTTAGAAAAAAGGAGAGAAGCTGTAACATTTTCTATTATAACTCGAATAGTAACTCAAATGAACAGAAACATTTTCTGGAGTTATCCGAACAATACTGGGGAAAGGAGAGAACAAAATTCTAAATTATGTTTGGTGTTTAATGAGAATAAATACAAGCACCTCACCAATAATTCTTGCAAATGTTTTTTGTGTCACCTTTAACCCCATTAACTTTCCACAGACGTGAAGCAGAATGACAGTCCACTGGGGCTTAATCTCGACTGCATGTTGTGTTACAGTTTCAGCGCCAACACAAGCGGTTTAAAACGCACTAAACTGGAAAACCAGTGGAAAGAGCAGGGAAGCCTTGTGCGGCCTCGTGAGGATTGTTATGGAAATGGCTCATCATAACCTGAGGAATATTTCTTCCCACCCAATCAATATTTCCACATTTATCCTCAGAGACAGAGGATTTTCAGGCAGAACTGTGTGATTTATGCCTGTTCAGCATACAGCAATGTTTTCCTTATGAAGAGAATTAGATTAAAGGCATTAATGGGTGCAGGATAATGGATATCACATGAAGAGCAATAGGGAAAGAAGGATGGAAAAAAGAAGGCAACATAGCAAAGAAAAAAAATGAATTCAATAAATGTGAATGATTTGATCCAAAAATATTTATCGTAGGCCCATTTCCTCAAATCTAGACTAAAGAGTAAGTGAGTGAATTAAATTAAATGTGAATTCAAATTGAATTAAAAGTGATGAGAGAGAGAGAGAGAGAGAGAAATGAGAGAGAAAAGTGAGTACATGTATAAAATGAAAAGAAGTGTCAGTGAAAGAATGAATGAACAAATGGATGACTGAATGAGTGCGATAGTGAGAAGGCGAATGAATAAACAAATTAATAAGAGAATGAATGGATGAGGAGCTCGTGAGTGAATGAGTGTAAAATGGAATTAAGTAAGGAAAGCGAGGAGAATGAAAAGAGAATGAAAAAATGGATGAAAAAAATGAATGACTGAGAAAGTGTGAATGGATGAAGAGTGGAATGAATTAATGAACAAATGAATGGACAGGTGAATGAATAAAATGGCAGGAAGGACAGAAAGCCTGAAGGAATGAGTGTGTGAGAGAATTAATGAATAAAGAATGGGTGGATGAATGTGTGAGTGTTTAAGCAAATGAACGAAAGAAAGATGGAATAAATTATCAAACAAACTTAGGACCTGAGCTCAGATCACATCAACATGCTCCTAACTGATGTTGATCAATAAATAAAGAAGTTGTTAATGTAGCTGTAATGCAGTGTGTGTGTGTGTGTGTGTGTGTGTGTGTGTGTGTGTGTGTGTGTGTGTGTGTGTGAAGGCTGTAACAGGTGGCTCACTATCACAGCAACAGGAAACCCTTCATTCACAGAACTGATTAAACTTAAAAGGAGTAGCTTGTACTTTTTCACTCCTGTAAAATGAAAGCAGAAATAATCGTAAGCACTGAAAAGCACCTATGAACTGATGCACTGAACACCATTAATGCATTACAGGACTGATTAAAACAATGCAAGCCTGCTGCTGCCAGTGTTTCTGAACCTAGATTTGAATTTAAACACATTTAAAAACCTACACATGCATTAAAAAGTTCAGCTAAAATATATCAAACACCACAACCACACAGAACAGAACACTCGGAGCAAATACACTCGCAAAGCACACATTTCCCCACACAGTCCATATTTCATACAGATCTATTTCATTTCATACTGATTTATTATGACCACTGCAGAGTCCTTGGAGTAAAACAAACAGCCTCAGCTGAATCTGCTCAGAGGACACAGGACTAAAACCCCCGAAGTGAGACATTAACACTGAGAAAGGCAGAGAAGACCTGCTGTCCGTTTAAAAATCTTTAAAGCCATACACGGTGCTGTACTGCCATCTAGTGGCCAATCAAAAGCATTGCAAAACAACAGAAAGTTTTGAGGTCACACAGATTAATGATAGTGACAAAAGAGGGACTCAAACCCTTAGGTAAGGAGCTTAATCTCTAGAGCATTGGAGGCGATGCGATACTGGATGGGACTGAAAGCAGAAGAAAATTGTATAAATGCATTTCTAAAAATCATGAATCTGAAACATATTAATGGGAAATTGCACAGAGTGAGTCACTGAAGAGTGTGATTGGTAAGACACGAATGTGTCAAAATTTGTGCCAACATATTAGTTTTATCAGAAAACTTAATCTCAGGGACCAGGTAGTGTTTTCGCAATCATTTAATGTTCATTAATCATTAATCGTTCAAACTTACTTTGAGGGAGTTTTTACAGACATTAAACTCTTTAGTCTGTTTCCACTCACCACTAGTGTGAACAGTTCTGAAGCCCGTAGAGATCATGTACTGTAAATATTAAAAGAATGAATGAAATGTATTAATGGGAAATTCCACAGATTTTCAGTCTAATTCAGTTACTAAGATATAAATAGTCATTTGGAGTGGGTTTGGTGTGAAAAGGTTTCTTATAGAGAACCTTTTATAAAGTCCTGGTGATTGGAGCCAGAGGTCACAATTTCTATGACATAAATGTTTTCATTTTATTTAGAATCCAAAGCCTCCTGTGTCTTCAGGGTCTTCAAATCTGAAGAAAGTATGAGCATTTTAAAACACAGATTTCAGGCCAACGTGTTCTCACAATTATCATGAAACATTCTCTTAGACATCAGACCAATTCATGCAGTAACCTCCTGTGAGGGAGCTTTTAAAGGCATTTAACTCTTTGTATGTTCCAGATCATGTTCCAACTCTGAACTGAGCATTTCATACCAGATACATTCATACACTTATCAACATGACTCAAATGGTCATTTAGATTGTGTGATCATTTACATTTGACGTAACAAAACTGTAAGCACAAAAGCGGTAAAAATGACAAAAGTATTGGGTCCTTTTTAAAAATAACTTCATTTCAAGTTCCAAAAGACATTCATTTGCAAATATGCAAAAAACACTGACAATACAAATGACATTGCAATATTTCACTCAGTGACCTTTTTATTCCTATAAAAAACCCAAATACCAATAAAATGTGATATAGTGTTCCAAAAACCACACAGCACCGGTTTACCTTTAAGCTACATTCTGAAGTTCTTTTGCAGTGACGTTGAGACCATTTATATGGAGTGTTTGAAAATGAGGAGTGATTTGCTTCTAAAGAACTGGCTGTATTGAGCCAATAAATACAAAAACTGTTTTATCAATACAGTAAATACAAGTCTACATGAGACATACTCAGGAGGGGGCATGCATTACTGAGCATAGTGAGCTGTGTAACATGGTAATATTTTATCATTTATGATTAAAAACACACACAATAACACTTCCGACATTTCAATAAATACACAATTGTTCAAGCACCTCTACATTGCATTTAGCTGCTTTAAGGCCCCATTGCTGATACAGGTGTTTAGTTGCACACACAGTTATGATCGCCATAGAAAAGCCCCTACAGCAGCTGCACATCAGCCTAAGGGAACCATCACAAAGGCAAAGCGTCATCCTGAAGAGTGTAAAGCCTCCCAGCACTGGGCTGTGGAGCAATTAAACTACCTTCTCTGGAAGAATGACGCTCCATCCAACACCTCTAAGTGGGATTTAAGATCCAGAACTAATCATCCAACAGTAGTACCTGACCTCACTTATGTTCTTGTGGTTGTAATCAAATCCTCACAGCAATGTTCCAACATGTAAAGTCTTCCCAGAAGAGTAGAGGCTGTTACTGCAGCAAAGGAGGGAGGGGCAAACTACTCTATTAATACCCTTGATCTTAAAACAATATCACTGGATGAGGAGGTATCTACAAACATTTGAACCCAATGTAATTGATCCCTTAAAAATGCCAAAGAAACTCATTAGTGTTAAAAAAAAAATTTAAAGATAATGCACGTTTGTACACAATATATTACCCTGCTATTAATATGCAGATAGTCCTGACTTACGCTTCATTCTTCGGAGATAATGACCTCTTTTTAAAAAGAGCATTATATAATAAGGAAGAGTAATTTGCAAGATTATTGTAGATACAGTTTGTAAAATGGACGAGGGGGGAAGTTCGAGCTGCACAGACGTCCTTGCGGGTTTCCGGGTTTTAACACTGTTTCAGGCTGTGCTAGGATATGTTGGAAATACTGGGATCGTGGAAGACTGAAATATGCCATTGAAAATTCTAATCAATCAGAGAATGGAAGCACCAAATTGGAAGCTGCCAAATATATATATATATAATCCCCATGAAATGATTTAAAACCTTTTATCATAGAATAAATATATATATAAATAAATAAATAAAAAATGAAAAAAAATATATATATTTTTTTGTTTGTTTGTTTTTGTTTTTTTGTTGTTTTTTTTTCACTCAGATAAAATGTAAGAGAAAATGTAATAATCATTTAAAAATACACTACATAGATAATGTTGCAAAGAACAAAGGTAAAAAATAAAAAGCAAAAACTACTTTTTTGACATTTAAAATAGAGTTACATTTTGGTTAATGTATTTTATTACATTTATTGTATTACTATCGACTCTATATTATAAACAGATTAATTTCAGGCAGTTTAAGCCACTGAGAGGCCAAATGCAGGTGCATAAATTAATTTTTTAGCTTCTATTACATCCGCATATCATATAGGTCTGTTTTTTGTCTAAGTGTGGCTTTATTGCAAACAATAACATTTTAATGTTTGTATAAAAACCTCGCTGGGGATCATGAGGGATGATGCGCTGTTCCTTTGCCTTTGTGATGAGGTGTGGACCAGCCTTTAATTGTATGAAGTGAACTTAAGTAGTTTAAAGCTGAAATGATGCCATAGTGGGTCATTAGATGGTTATAGCGGCTCCTGCTGCGACGGTGTGCAATTTTGGGATGCGTGTCTTGGGACTGCACACTTGACTTTATCTAGTTCATTATAGGATGTTTTGCAAGGCTCTGCAATCTCAGAGCAGTTCTTATTTTTTTGGTGTCAGAAAAACTAGTACATAAACATAGTGTTAACTTGAGCGTATTTACAATGAACAGCACAATTTGGATATAAACACACTTCTAGTAATTGTGTTTATATGGTTTCTATTGTGCTTTATATACAGTGGTGTGCAAAATCTAATTTCTGCAAGAATACTATTTTATACTATTCAGACTATACTAGTTTTTGGCATATTAAGCAGATTAACTTAAGAAAATGGGAACAAATGTTTTACTGTGATAGGCTGCAAAGTGCCTAAAGATACAAGGAGCTTAGATAAAAGAGTTCCAGCCACTCAGCATTCAGCACCACCAGTATACTGATCACCGCCCCATCATCTGTAATCATCTGCTCCTGTTTCCTCACTGATTCAGGACTTAAAATAAATGAGCTCTGTTCTGCTCGAATCATTCATATGTAGGTCACTGTGTATCTTAACAAACAAACATTCCTCTGAAACTGGTCAGGTTCCAGGGACTGGACTTTTTGAAAGTGTCTTTGAAAGTTCTTCAGGAAGCCTGGAATATATATACATACACACACACACTTGGCTTAAACTAACTGAAATTAATCCATCTATAATTTACATTTACAACTCTATTTTAAATGTCAAAAAAAGTAGTGTTTAGCTTTTTTTCCTATCTTCATTCTTTGCCATATTTGTCTACATAATTTATTTTTAATTCTTTTTCTTACATTTTATCTGAGTGATAAAATCAATCATATATTCTGCGATGAAATGTTTTAACTAATTTCATGAGGAATTATATTCTAATCACACTGAGTCAGAATCACACACCTATAAATCAATAATTAAAGTCTTCTGAGGGCCACAACTGTCACCTTCACCCAAATGATGGTTGGACTTATATAGCACAAAATAAATCAATCCAAATGCTGCCAGAAATGTGTAAAAGTGTACTGTCCAGGGAAATGCAGGTATAAATAATGTAAATGTACCCTGAATGGTGACAGGATGAGTTTTAAAAGTAGATCCCAATCAGCTTCCCAGGAGAAAGATGAATGTTTGTACCTTTTTACATTAAAGATAAAATAAAAAGCCTGATACCAAAACAGGGTATATGGAGTCAATGTGACCTTGAAATAATCACTGGAGTGGAATGATACAATTATTGAACATGTAAAAGTACTGAAGACCACCCCCATTGACAGCTTTTGTACCCTGAAAGGCAGTTTGTAAGTCTTGAGTACATTTAAGTGCTGATCCTGGATCAACACCCCAAGTCCATAAAAATACATACTGTACATTATTACCTGAAGGATACAGAATGATGGATCAGCACTCTACATAATGAGTATTGTGGGTTGCATTCTGTAGGTGTGTGTGTCCATGTCTTTAGGTATATACTGTGTCGCAGCAAATCCCTTTCCTACAAAGTTAAAATGAGTTAAAATCGAGAAAACATGCAGTGCCAATGCTGGATCAGTATCTCACTTCCTGAAAATTAAACTTTGTTGGTCTTTTAGTAGCATCCCTGTGTGAAGGTGTGGGGGTTAGTGTGCTAGGGGGGAGAGAGGGATGTTATAGCTCATCTCGGCTCTGTTTTGAATGCAGGTCACGGTGCTGGATCACACGATCTGCTGCCTTCATCACCAAATGCATGAACTCCTCCAGGTCAAAAGAATAATTAGTGAATTTGGGGTGCTCTCCGAGTGTGGGGTGATGACCCTGCAGCACAAAGAACAGAAAGAATGTAATGGAGATTCTGTATAATGCACTCTTATTAGAGAGCTTCAAACACTACCATTCAAACATTCAGCAACCTTTAAATTAGTGCTGTCAAGCGATAAAATTTTTTAATCTAATTAATTACATGGTGTGGCGATTAATTAATATAATTAAGAAGCATTTTTTTACCATTTATTAATGAATACAAGACTATAACTTAGGCTTCAATGGTCATTACATTTTTATCACTGACTGAACCAAGCCTATGAATTAGGTTACCGTATATGACAGTTGTAAACTTTGACAAACTACGTCTCCCAGCTCTCTCTCACACACTCCGCCCACAGCGCTGAGACTCCGCCCCTCTGGAGGTCTGGATGGAGAAAGCTAATGCGGATATTCCGGCCCAATGTTCCCCCTCTCCTGCTGCCTCTAGCTCGACCAACAGCTCTCCTACAAACACTATGACCAGGTTCACCACTAACACACACTTTCCCGATTGGCAAAGTGTTGAAATAAACATGTATTTGTGCTTCGTGTTCACTCTCACCTTGCATAACGTGTTATTTTTTTCCGTGATTAATTAATCTAATTAACATGTTAAATTCCCAGCCCTACTTTAAATAGTTTAATAGTGGTTATAACTGGAGATTTAAATATTATTATCTAGACAAAAGGTAATTATTAGATTGTACTAAATATGTCAAGCATTTTATGAACAGATAAATTATTCATAGATGCATTGTTATTATATATTGTTTTGTTTATCACCCTGCCATTCTGATCAATTTAAAAAAATACAAAGCATTCTGGACATTAATTTAAATTATAATTAACATTTAATGAACAGTTCAGTCTAGATATACATTTTTGTAATATTCCATTCTTATATTTAGTTATTTTGATTTTAGTCATCATTCTGGATATTAATTTTACTATAGTTTTGTCTAAATAGTAAAGTTTATTAAAATACCATTCTGGACATTATTTTCTCTGCCCTCTATTTATATTATTAGAATTTTTACTGAAGATTTGACTATTTTAAACTGGCAAATTATTAATAAAATTTAATATAATTTACCTTTTTTTATGAGCAACCAAATAATTATTGTTAAAATACACAAACACTGAGCTCACACAGTACAAGGGCATTACATTTATTATCAAATCAGATTAATTTTTATTGTGATAAAAACAATTTATGCCATTTTTATTTTAAATGTTGTTTTGTTTCTGTATTCATCGAGGGCCATGAGATGTATAGCTAGTAGCTCATCATTCCCAGGTGAGTGTGTGTGGCAGCCTGGGGCACGTGCATAGGCTTGTCATTAGGGGTCTAAGGATAGTCGGCATTACACAAGCAAGGGCAAAGCAAATTGTCAAAAACTGCACGATATCCTCCATTATTGGAGGTCGCCATATATGGAGAAGAAGGTGTTGTGTGTATCCGTAAATCTGATGTTCTGAATTGTCATCAGACCCACAGTGGTTTACCATGCCTGAACAATGTTGTGTATCTGTAATATTTATGTCCTTATGGATATTTATTATGAATTGCGGATTTGAATAAAGTTAAATGTGTGGATTCAGAGGTGTTTAACCTTAATACCTTATCTTGAGGAAACACTTTGTTTGGTCTCTGCCAGGTCAGGTAGTGAACGCCCCTCAGTCGCGCCAGATCACGGTAGCAGCTCTCGTCCTGACAGTTATAACTGAGGAACAGAGGGAGAGGAGCATTATCACCCCAAAACAACACTGAATAGAACAGCACGGAGCATTTAGCACCCATCCCATCATCATATATGCACTGTGATACATTAGTTTGAAGGTGCTGATTCTGAGTCACAAGAGAAAAGACTTGCAACCACTGTTCATATCCATCCATTGATTTTCTGAATGGATAATCAGAGTTCAAGGGGGTGCTGGAGTCTATCCCAGCCTTCGGAGGGCAGTGAAACACTCTGGAAAAGGTCACCAGTCACCAGGGTAGATATACAGACACACAGTTTGGATCAAATTGCACATATTTACTTCTGCTTTAGATATTTAAAGTTTATTTATGCATGTCCTTTTGTACTCTAAAATCTAGAACATGTAGGGGCTATTTAGCACCTACAATTCACCTAACATGCATGTCTCTGAACTGTGGGAGGAAACCAGAGTACCCATAGAAAAATCTACAAAAATGTGCATAAAACATGTAAAATTCTCACAGAAAAGACTCTCAGCCCCCGCGACTGTGGATCAAACCCAGGACAGCAGCACTTTACCACAGTGACACCCCATTTTTGATATCAATGGTGAAATAATTACCAACAACTTCTTCATCATGTGGAGAAGTTAATGTCACTTAAACAGAAAGAAAACTGAGGAACAGGAAAATCTGGTTACACTGTTATGGTCCAAGCTGGTTTTAAATCTGGCCACACAGTCACAAATATCAGAAAAACTAATGTCTTAGTCTGGAAAATCTGGACACTGTCATGGTTGAATGTGAATATGGTGATGTGGCAATTATTTCAGATTTGTTTCTTTCTTTGTTCTCTTCTTTTTCTCTTTAACCTGTAAACAGTGAAGTCCCATTGAAAAAAATAAACGAATCAACAAAGCAGCTATGAAGCACAGCTCTCCCTGCAGCTCTGAGAGCAACTGTCAGTTGTTGAAACACATTCATAGATGCCATACAGGAGCTTAATTTATAGATTTCTTTTGTTATTTCCTTGTATTTCTTTCTCATCAGACCATCATTTCCCTTGTTTTGTAAACTTCTTAAAACATGTGCATCTATTGCTGAATATTTGGTCTTTTAGAATGTATATATTTAATCATTATTAACATTAACTGCATCACGTACAGTTCAAATAATACGGCCCAGTCGGGGAGGAAGAGCAGGTGTGTGAGTCCGGCTCCATGCATCCCGATGAAGATGTCCGAGTTATGGGTCACTCTGACCTGCTCCAGAAACGGCATATCTCTGCAACACACGCGCGTGCACACACACACACACACACACACACACACACACACACACACACACACACACACACACACACACACACAC
>JBBMFX010057922.1:0-10954 GCA_037832545.1 Rhabdalestes septentrionalis
TGTGGGTTCACCCTTTTGATCACATTTGTAGGCAAAGTAATGACATATTTCACTTCTACCACTCTCGTTATATATTATTTCGGATGAGTAGAGCGCATTTTAGCTCTGTGATCCATCGCCGTTTGTCTGTTTTCACGCTTGCCGGTTTTGAGCCAGTTTGCGCGACACTGCCGCATAGTGGTGAAAATCGGAACAGCGGATGAAATACCGAACTTAGCAAACCTTTGTTATTGTACCGTTTGAAAAAAAAAGAAATACCAGTATATTCACAGTACCGGTATACCGCACATCCCTAAACAATGCAAAATCAAGTCAATTTAAATACACAATCACACAGACACATACATTTAGAACAGACCAAACAAAAACAGATCTGTGGCAGTAATTTGGCATTTTGGAGAAGATGGGTAAGTGAAGTATGGTGATGGGAGAAACATGACATTAAGTCTGCTTCTTTGTACACAGTACTGGGGCATCGCAATGACAAAAAGTAAACTAGAATAAAGAGATTTACCAAGAGATGTCAAAGCAGAATTGAAGAATTGAACACAGATTAACAAGAGGAATGAATTTTAATGCTGCAAAAATCTCTTGGGATAGCTGGTGGCCTAAAGGTAAGGGGGGTTGCTCCTGCAGTCCGAAGGTTGTGGGTTTGAAACCCCCGACTGAGGTATCCTTGTGCAAGGTACCATCCCCACACAGTATTCCCAGTGGGGGCCTTCATTGTTAATGAATGTGTTAAATGTAAAGAAAGAATTATTTTTCTCCGTTTGCTGTGGTGTGTTCAAGCGTGAATATAAGGGAACACTTAACTTACTGAAAACGTTAAGCTGTAATACTTTTGTGATTAATATGTGGTGACTGACTATATATTCCTTAGAATTCTTTTTTCATGGATATATTTTTTTAATGATATGTAGAATCTCTTTATGTCCAGAAACCCTCACATAGATGAACATGCTACATTAAGCCCCAATACCAGCCGACTTGCAGTACCACATGTAGGAGGCAGTGGATGCCAGTCTGCCTGAAAATTAAACCACAACCACAATTCAAAAATACCAACTGTTCCCACAAGTACCAAAGATGGTGTCAGTGTATTCCTTGGGTGTGTTCAAGTTTTTGTCTCAAAATTACAGGCTACTGTGTTTTTCTTCCTCACTTCATGTTGGTGTTTGGGTATGTGGGTGACAATCTAGACTGGGTTGATGCACCTGCACAAGTATGTGTACTTCATTGTTGCTGACACACAATAAGACGTGCAGTCTCCAAAGATGCCAGCCAAGGCTGATTTTGACATTTGTAGTGGTAAATTGCAGCATTTAGGGCCCAAACCATTAAATATCCTCAGGCGAACCAGTGTCTGTGGGGAATAAGGCTTTTTTGAGAAACTGGCATTATTTGTTCAAGATGCCATCTGTCCAGTGAGGTTGCATAAGCGCTAAGGTTGTTAGTGTTTCCAGCTCAAATCCTTTTAACATGCCACAAGCAACACGACAATATGCAAAGTCCCATTAAAGCAACGGCCAGCTAATTCAAATCACCAACCCACTGACTTGATTCTTCCTGGCTAATTTATGGGTGTTCATAACCCTCGTCATATCATAGCTTGTAATAATACACAATATTTTTACATCTGTTAAATATACTAAATGTCAAATACATACAAACCCCACAAATGATAAGACGTAAGACAGTATGCCATTTGATGAAGCATGCAGATGTATGCAGTAATGTTAGACTTATTTGCTAACAAGCCCCATTAACAAGTGTAAATTGGCTAAAAGGTGGGTACGAACGGATTTATATTTACAAAGTGTGACATTTTCACAGTTTCCCCTACTCTGTGCCTTGAACAGAAAACATTTAGCACAATCACTACACCACCAAACACCTTAACATTACCTTAATATTGACTTTAATTTCCCATGCAGGAAATTAAGAAAAATCAAGTGCACAGATGAAGGCTGGTTAATTTTCCCCTTACTTTTGCAAATTTGCCCTCTAAATCAGGTGTCCCCAACCACCGCTCCGAGGACCGGTACCGGGCTGTGAGTAGCACAGAAAAAAAAACTGATATCCTTTGTGAAAATAGTTTCTGATATTAAACCAATTCCTGACGAAATAGGTTGGGGACCACATTCTACAAGGTTAAGACTGTACTACTACCACCACAACAAAGTTAGGGGTAAGTTCATTTTAAGTACACTATGTTTCGTAGAGCATCGAGTACTTGAGAGTCATTTGTGGAACAAGGACTCCATAATAAAATCCATTTTAAATTACATTTCATGCATTAAAATTTTCATCCAAAATCTCTAAGAATGTTTTGACATCCTTATATGCTTATAGCTATTTGTATCAAACACTATTGCTTTTTTTGCTGTCATTATTGCTACTATGCTCCAATTATTACTGTTTACATTATATATTATACTCCAACGCATGACTTGTGTAATTAATATAACCACAATATTTAACTGATTCATTTGTATTTTGTCACATTTAACCAAACTGAAGTGGCCCTAATTTCATGTATGTGCTGTAGCTTGAAAACTCAAAGACTATAAATGACAAGGCATTTATGCATTCTGTGAAGCCTAGATGACAAGTTGATACAAGATTCAAGGTCCCAATACAGGAGCTGATGGTGTTGTGTAGATAACACTGCTGTGCTTCCTCAGCAGGTCAGAGGTCTGATTGTCTGGGATAAGCACCAATAGGTTTAGATTTAGAGTAAAAGCACATTGTTTTTTTTAGGGGGAAACAGCTTTATCCCCAGAGCTATGGTCTCCACCACCCTTCTCCAAATTAAGCTCTCCTTCAGTCAACAGGAACAGTAACACAAACATAAGACTTATAACACAGATATGCACCCATATGGACACACAAACACACATGATCATCCTCCACATCTACCACATGAACAGACATCTTAGTCTCAGGCAATGTAGATCATCACTTTTAATGCTGTATAAAATTGAATATAATGTATAGAGCAAATTGCCATAATTTTATCTCTCATTCATCCATTCTAAGTATTGTTTTATTTCTACACTAAGCAGTGCACTACTTTTCCATTGTTATATGTTTTTTTCCTGCTGCATATGGTCACCAGAATTTAACTGTATTCCCCTACACACAAACATCCCTAATGCCATGAGGAAGAAACTGTGACCCATTAGGGGTACCCATGCTTCTGTTGGCCACGCCAGACAGTCAAATTATATTAATTACATTAACGTTACCGGGACCAAAATGTAGTATTAAAATTGGAACAGAAAGATGTCACATCTGATAACAAATAATGTTAGTTCATCAAAATTCAGCACCCACTTCAGCCCCACTAGCTTGCTAACCCACCAGCACGCTGCTGCAAATCCACCAGCTGAGACCCTGCGAGTCACTGGGTTCAGAGGGACCAGTCTGCAGCCTGTCTCTGGGACACAAACATTGGGATTAAGGTAGGAGAGGGAGTGGGGCGAGAGAGTGAGAGAGAGAGCGAGAGAGCTTCACTTGTTATGCAGTGAGAGTAGGTCACATCTCTGAACAGATGGCCAGGATCTCCCCTTCTGCAAACCCTCCTCCACCCCCACCCCTGCATAACCATCCTACCACGCTAGTGAAGGCATGAATGACGCTTATGGAGCCCACGTCACTGATGATCTGTGGAGCGGCTCCTGTAATCCCTCACATCTCGCACAGCCAGTGGGATTCAGATCATTACAAGTCATGTTAGCACTGCTAGCAATTGCTATGTGTGAGGGCACTGATATCTGAGGGTGTGCTTCGATTGGTCATATAGGCTGAGGCATACAGGGATGCTCTGTTCTTTCAGGGACATGCAACCGAAAATCCTGTCTTGAGCCACTTGTGGGACATTATTTTGAGATAATTGGCACAGAGCATAGAGCAAATTTCACCCATTTCTCATATATTTGCAGAATTTTTGCAGAATTTGTAAGCAAAATCATCCAGATTGATTTGGTTGTAAGATTCATTATCAAGAATTCTACTTCTTTTCAGTGGTGGTGAATAGAAATGCATAAAATGGCTGTATCTGTGTGGTTCTATTAATCATCGTTAAGAAAACCCAAAAGTCAGTGACAGAATCGGTAACTGGATCGGGAAGTTGACGATAATGTTGACAGTTTCAGAAAGCCAACAGCGACAACACTGTAATTGCCTACAAGAACTGCAGAGGATGAGTGTGAATGTGAGTGTGGAGGTAAGGTCGTGAGAGAGTGCGGTGCAGAGAAACCCACTCTTCCTTTGCTAACACAGACTCTTTTCAAAATCCACCCACGACCCAAACTGCTACATAATAAGCACACCTCACCTGATTGAAATCCGCCATTCTTTTCAGTCTCAAGTATAATAACCATGTTATGTGCCAGTGTTAAGTACTGTGTCTGACTCAGGTGTTAGCAATAAGAAGTAAGCCTCACTTACAGCTGTAAAAAATTTGAGCTGTAAAAAAAAAGATGTAAGCCTAACAAACATTTAAGTCATAAAATCAACAGGAAATTCATGTTCCCAATCATATCAAGCATTGTGTCATGTCACATGGATTTTCCACCTCTTTTGGATGTCTTTCAAGTGAGCATCTTTTGGATTCCCTCTCATTGCTCACTAGCTGCCCAACGCAGTGTCGCGACACCAGAACGATAACTATTGAGGATCACTGGTGTCACATAGTTTCATGAATTTGATATTTTAATGGACAAAATTAATTAAATTGTAATATATTGCGAAATAGCTGGATTTACAAAAAACATTCATGTCCATATGCAAATATGCAAATGTAGTTTATAAACAGAAATAATAACTTGCATTTCAAACTAAAAAGAAACATTTTTCAGATACCTTTCCTTTCCCCGTTAGCATTTTCATTTATTTAATCCTACTAACTTTATGAATTAAAACTTGATTAATTAATTTTTTTTCATGAATTACTTTTTAACTATCCATTAAAATCAAATTACAGATTTTATCTCTAATTCCATGACACCTATGACTCTCCATAATTGTCCTGTTCTAGTTAATCTGATAAAGAAATGTTTATTTGTTTGTATTGACAAAAACATTTTCATTTTCAATCCTAATAGCAGGAAGGCCACTAAAGGTGTGGTAGTGTCCTGGTGGGTAAAATACTTGCCCGTGAAACAAATGACCACATAGTTGCAGCATCAAACCCCAACTTTCTACCATTATGTTCTTAAGCAAGACACTTCAACCTCAGTTGCTTCAGTGGGACTGTCAGTGTAATTAATGATTGTAGCTCTGGATAAGGGTGTTTGCTAAATGCCACTTTACCTTTACCACTAGAGGACCAGCAGAAAGAGACTGCCTGCCCTGCATCTAAGGTAATGCGCAGCTAAAGGCCATTTAGCGTGCCGACAGTCACAGGATGGCAGTCTGGGCTGAACACTGTTCAGATTCTGCTTTAGCATCCTTGTATGTTTTCCTTTTGCCTTGCTAATAAGGTCTGACTTTTAATTTCACAGTTGTTTGCCATGTTTCTTCTAAAGTTTTACTATTCTGGTAAATTAGAAGGCAATTTTCGTGACACTGACGCAAGAAGTTGAACCACAGGTTGAGTGTTTTTCAGCCTCCTGTGAGAACACTTACACTGCTATGGCAAGCCTCCACCCTGTGGCTGACCATACCCATGGTTCCCAGCAAGAACAGACGATCAAGAGGCTGTACTGTAGCACAACACTGCATCTGGTTTTACAAAATTCATGATTCTCATTTATAAATCACTGTTTTCTTGTTATAATGTCCAAACATGAACACAAAGTTGTCCTACAACCATTTAAACTGTGACATTTCCAAGTGCCCTAGTATTGAATTGCACCTGGAACATCCACCCCACTCACCCCAATTTTAAAAAATGTATGAGGTTTCCCTTTAAAGGCTGTGTGCATCTGTGTGTGTGTGAGTGTGTCTGTTTGTTTCTGCAAGCGAGTGGATGAGGATGAGTCAGTGGAGCTGTGACATGAGTGAATGAAACGACACACAGGAAGCAGTTAAAAATAAATGTAAAGATGTGAAGACAGGATGTGCTAAAAGCATCAAGACAGCCAAAAACAAAAAAAGATCCCATTACAGTGCTGATCACACATAAAGACAAGTAAGCATAAAGCTGTATAAGGGAAATGGACATGCAATATTCCATACAAGTCCAGCTTTCAGGGACCTCTTTACCTGCAGACAGATTCTGATATCATCTGAAATGACTCAAATCCCTTACAGGGCCCGTATTCTACACTCTCCTTCCTCAAAAGACATCCAGCTCTTTGTTAAGGTGGAGCAGATTTTATTAAGGTGGATGTTGCCACAAAAACAGATGCAGTGCTCCTGCTACTGAGGTGATTTGTAAAAAACAGGCTACATGTAGTTTTACAGCTTTTAGTTAAAATTTTTACAGCATTTTTACAGCTAATGGTAAGTCATACTTTGTCATAAACCACTTCCACAAGTCTGCTTCATTTTATTGGAAAGTCGGATGGTGTTTTAAGGGGTCTAGAGAAGTTTTGGGTACGTTTTACAGAAATTATTTGACTATTGACACAGTGTTAGCAGCATTAGCCTAACAAACAAAGTGCAGGCCAGCTCAGCTTCCGTGTGCATGTGTGTGTTTCAGAAAGTGTTGAATAACGCTGCAGCCACTATTTCGGTCTTCTGTCTGGAGAACTATGGCTTAATTACACTCTGTACGCTGTGTACCCTCTACAGATCTATCTCCATAAACCCTCACTGCCCGCAGCTCCACTGCATGTGTGGAGCACACTGTGGGTTCTGTGTCTGAAACAGCAGTGTGTGTGTGTGTGTGTGTGTGTGTGTGTGTGTGTGTTTGTGTGTGTGAAAGAGAGAGAGGGATGGCAAAGGCAGTAATGCTGGCTGAGATAGAGTGAAACGGAGAAGTGTGAATACAGGGGGAGTGGGTGAAATGTAGGGGAAAAAAAGGCGAGGGGTGAGGGATCAACATAGAAGAGGAAAAAGGAGAAAGAGAAAGAGGGAGAGGAGAAACAAGAGAAGAACAAATTGAGGAAAAGAACAAAGAAGCCAGTGTGAGAGAGAAAAATAGAGCGATTTTCCCATCTAGAAATGACCATTTTCCACACCCCGTAGAAAGAGACGGTTTTACTACAGCGCCATTAACATTTATGTATGTAAATGAGCTCTGTTCTGATTGGCTGCCTTGTATTACGCCTCTTTCAAAAAACAGCCCATGCTGAAACACTTCCTTGGGGGCAAAAAGGGGAAGCTAAACTATAAGTTGTAAATGGAAGTACATTTGAATAGCTTTTTGTGACATCACAAAACACAAACCTCAAAATGGGACATTTTTGCCTTGTGTCCATTTATGTAAACTGTCTGGACTGGCGAAGGTGATGTAAAGTAAATTACAATAAAATACATCACCTTTCTTATTTCAATAATTAATTGGCGAACTAAGACCCTTTAATAGTCTCATCAGATTAAAATGAAGCCAATCTACATTTACATTTAACATGAGTGTGTATAGCATGTAAAAAGTGGTACTGTTAGTCACATAAGACATTGAACAGTTATTTTATAAAAAGTGGAGATAAAATAATTCCTTGATATGGCCCCTTTAATAATTTTCAATTTGTCATTAGAGCTAAATCTCCTATCTTTTTTTCCAGCTGCGACTGTTGTCTGAAGGCTATTTTTACTCCTATTATAGAGCTACAGTGACATTCCATCACATTCCCTCTGATTCTACAGGCCGCACACAGAAACACACACACACACACACACACACTCTGACACACACACTCACACACAGCTTGGAAGCTCACACCTCTGGCCTGTAGAGCCTAATTCTGGTTTCACACTAGGGCACACCAGTTTGTAAACACCGTCTTCGTTTTGTTGGCTCAAACAGCGCCTGAGCTGACAAAGTGAGCGGTAAGTGGTCAGTACAGAGATTTCTATCCTCTATAAAACCGAAGATTTGATATTAGATCTAGGCCTCCACATCAAAATGTGATAAATACACTAAATGCTACTTTACCCGCACTTCTGTGTGTTAGCATCATGCTAATATTGAAAAACATCCTTGGTTTTTTGGCCGTTCTTGATTAAACACTCTACCTTTGGTGACATACCTAGAACTGATTGAAACCTGCTTTCAGCATGTTTTCACATTCAGAGAGATATCTAGAACTTCCAAAAGGACTTGAATTACATTCTCATTGATTTGGGCCCAGTGTAAATCAGAAAGGAATTAGCTGATTACTCTTTCTAAGTATGTTTTAATCTAACATTTAAGGCCTTCAATGCAGCTCCTGAAGGTCTGACAATTAGGAAAGTTCCATAGTAATTCCGAGCTCTGAGCTCTAGTGGAATGCAAAATGTTTCTACTGTTCTCTGCAGTCCCTGAAAGTCTCTATCCACATTAAATATATCCGAATGAGACAATTTTCCATTTGAACTAGATTTGTCTGATGTCCATGCAAAATGTAATAATGAAAATGTTATTATAATGCTTGATTCGTTTAAAATTGATCAATATCTAGATTCTGTGGAACAAAATTTCAAATTATTTTGAAATTGAGACCAGACTCAGACTATCTGAAGTTGTATTTCAAGTCAGTTACACTTTTTAAAGTGTATATGATTCTCTTCCTCTCTTTTATTAGGGAATCTGTGGATGAATTCTTTAGCCAGAGGATGGACAGAAAGCAGATGCGGACCTCTGCAGCTGTCCATTCTGCTTTTACCATCGGGGACACCAGCACAGGAAAGGACTATTTCACAAATCACACACTGAATAGTGGATTGAGCAAACACAGGAACAAGATAACAGTCCCAAGGCGACCATTTTCCAAAACACATTCCACGTTACAGAAGGTTATCTCTGGGTTTCTGAAAGTCCTGCACACAGGTTTAATTAGTGGCTCATCCCAAATGAGAATGGAACATTATGGCATTATGTTTTCCAAATGCATCTATTCCTTTATGAAATAGTCCATTGTTTGCATAGAACTGAACACCCCTGCCTGTTAGTAAATTTTCTCTAGCTGTAAGTCACCCCCAACATATTTTTTCAGTTTATAGTTTGTTGAGCATCAGACACTCTCCGACTATCAAGAAACGATATTCTATGACTATCTAGTAAATGTTTTACATTCTAAAAGACATCCTAAAAAGCCTGGTTTAGGAATTACCTGGTGATCTTCCTACACTGACCACAAGAACATGTTATACTTTACACCTGCCCTTTTGGAAAAGCAGAGTTTCAGCATAGCAGAGCAACAACTGTTCTAGAACCACCACTTGACTGATATGTAATCAAAACAACCATAAATTGTTGTATAAGCACAACCTGAAGGGCCCCTCTTACATTTTCCAGTTGCTACGGTGCTACAGAAAAAACAGACCCACATAAAACAAAAATGAAACATCAGCAAATACTGTGTATATCTCATTCAACTTCTAGTAACGGCTCCAAACTTAGTGTGTGTACACAGCACAAAACAGATCAACAGGGTATTTTACTGTGTGTGTGACAGTCTATGAACTTTCATGTATGGAGCCTATGACTACTGTTAGGGTGACCCACCTTGATAGGCGCAGTGCTGAAGCCGATTTTGCGGCCCGGCGGCGGCTCCTCCTCCATGGGAAGCCCAGGAACCTCCAGACATGCCGTCTCAGCCTCATATCCTTCCTCTTCGTCATCCTCGTCCCCCAGCTGGCTGCCCCCAGAGTCTTCCCCCGCAGCACTGTATGCGCTGACCTCCACCAGGGTGGCCCCCGCTGAAGAATCTTCTTTTAGGGTCACATCATCATCCCCATCATCCTCTTTACCGTCCTCTACAGGGCAGCCTTCCTGATTGGCACCCCTGACCTCTGACCCGGCCACCCCGGCTCGGGCAGGGCCCACCTCTGAGGCCTCGCCATTGGCTTCCCTATGAGGATCACACACTGGTGGTCGAGTGGCATCCCTGTTCTCCTTCAGGTCTTCTGTAGCACCCTCTGGGTCGCGGCCCTTGCGGGTCCCCCGGTGCTCCTGTGCTGAGGCAGGCCGTGCTCTACCCGTGCTGATCCTGGAGAGCCGGTGCAGGTTGGATCGCAGCTCGGCCGCCCGCTCGAACACGGCACTGAGTTGGCTGACGGTGGGTGAAACGGCCTCAGCCGTGTCGGGCCCATCCAGAGACTCCGTGCTGCCATTGAATCGTGCGACCACGTCCAGCCTCCCATGCTGGAGGCCTCCGGCCCTCTCCTTTCTCAGGGCACCCCGACTGGCTGCCCCTGCGCTGTCCTCCTCCTCCTGCTGCCGCTCGAAAATCCTCCTGGTTTCCTGCAGCTTGGAGGAGGTGGTGCTGCAGAGAGAAGAGGTGCTGATGGAGGAGGTGATGCTGCCGATGGAGGAGGTGCTGATGGAGGAGGCGATGCCCCCCTGCGCGCCCTCCGCGCCCAGCTTCAGCAGCGCGCCGTGGTCCACGCGCTCGTTCAGACTGCCGGCGCGTGGAAGTGGGGAGCGCGCGGGTCTGTGCGCGGCGGGGGGGTCCGGGCTCGCGCCCATCTGCATGAACATGCTCTTAATGCGGTGCACGTTGGAGCCATAGGCGCGGCCGCCCCCGGCATAGCGCGGCTGCAGCGCGGGGCTCGAGGAGGAGGACGAGGAGGAGTCGGTCTTCATCATGGCCCTCCGAGCATCGCGATGCGGTGCAGATGTGTGGAACAGAAGCCCGAGCCGAGCCCCCCGCCCTACCCCGTGCCCACAGTTAATCCACTCGCCTCATCCTCATCCTCGCCGCTGCGGACCTCAGCCGCGCTCGCGCAGCCAGGAGGAGGAAGAGCACGCGGTCGGGGAATCCTAGCGCGCGCCGGTTTAGTGGCCACGCGTGTATATGTATGAGAGAGAGAGAGAGAGAGAGAGAGAGAGAGAGAGAGAGAGAGAGAGAGAGAGAGCGAG
>JBBMFX010057932.1:0-10954 GCA_037832545.1 Rhabdalestes septentrionalis
ATCTTTACTCCATGTATTACCTCATAGCATAGTACACACTGAATCACTAAGAGGCAGTGTGAATTTGATGACTGGGGGTCCAGATAAATCAGCCTACTCATAACCAAGTCACACGCTGGTGGTAATGTTGTTTTTCACAGGTCCACAGAAGCGCAAATTAATCAGCTTCTTGTTTTTAACAAGAAATCAATTCACATAGATTCCAAATATCAAACTTTAATTTACTGCCTAGCCCATTCATACCAGCCAGCCCCTTATTTTCAGCTTTCCTTTGATTCTAATCATGAAATCTCTAATTTCTGTTATTGTAATCTCTTGTTATGTACTATAATACAGTCAGATTATATTCCAATAAGACATTTTGTGTTATTCCAAAGGATAATTTCAGTTAAACGTCTCATTTGTCTCAATGTTCTGACAAAGGTGATAACTGAATGTGCTTATTTGTGGAAATATGGAATAATCATGTATTCTAACAGTTTCTACTTGATGTAAACTGATTTGAAAATCGTACTTTGGACAAAAGTTTACTTTAATAGAATGAACATACACTGTTTTCTGCTTTTGGCTGCATTCGTCTACTAATCACCATTATGTCCTCTCAGTCGAGGAGGAGGTCGAGGAAGAAGGTAAAGCCTGGCTTAGATATTGGCTTGCTGTGATCTGCATGCTTTACGTCCACACGCTTAACAGCAATGGTTTGTTCATGCTCTCCTGAATGTTAGGGTTTTTTTTTTTTGTCCTAGCTAATACACTGCCATACGAGTGCTACTGTGCAGTCTACTAATGCTCACACCGTCTTCAGTCCTAGAATGTTCATCTCTGAATAGAGCTGCACAGTAAACATGTCATGATTGCCAATTGCACGTATTGCAATTGCAACAAGACTTTTAAATTAACAAACCTTTACATTTCTACATGCAGCTGTTTTCACAGAGATATCTGCAGGTGTTTCTGCAACAGTCTGGCTATTTGTAATACTATATTGCAAAGGCCAGTAATCATTACAAAGAAATATTGTGTAGCCTTAGTTTTATTACCTTTTTTATAACCTATTTTTGAGTTTTTTCTTAAAACTTTAGTTTTTATGATTTTTTCTTCAGCCATAAAAGCTACAGTCAGGATGTTTTATGCTTCAGGATTTTATTGGAGCGGCCAGGGCATAATTTCTTATGTATGTCATGAGAGTTTATTTATTTAGTAACATACAGAAAGCAACCTACAAAGTGGCCTCATAACACATACAGACACACTGAACAACAAAAGCTGTGTGTTAATCATTAACTAATCAAAGGCAAAAGATACAGATAAAATTAGTTTCATACTTATTTTCATAAATCATCACATTATACTGATCACATAAGCAATTATCAAGGGTATCATTAAGTTTCTAAATAGGGAGATACATCTGTAATCTGGATGATATTGGTCAGTTTTTAAAGCCATCAAAGCATTCTGACTGTAGCGTTATGGTTTTATTTTTCCTGAAATTTTCTTTATATTTCATTCTTTCAAACAATTTTGGTAAAAAGCTTTTTTATATTAAACAATTGATCAATCAATTTTATCTTCTTATAATAGTGCCTCCCCCTGAAGTAGAAGGTAAATTTTACATTTTTACAACTTTTTATTTGCATGTATTTTCCTTTCACCATCGCATTTACACACATTATTCATTCATTCATTCATTCATTCATTCATTCAAACAGTCACTCACTTATTTATCCATCCATCCACTCATTTGAGAGTTTGGAGTTTGGGTGAATCGAAAGCATATGAACCATCTACTGTTTCTTTTCGTTCTCATCTACACTGCTTCTGCATATGCAACATATCAAAATCTGAAAGCCCTGTATTGAATAAAAAATCATTTTGGTTGCAGATATAAGATGCCTTGCAAGAAAATTCAACCCCAAAGTAATCCCATTTTTGTCTGGATTACAAACGACACTTTGAATATTTTGCAGTGCTCCAAGATCCCAAAAAACGAAAAAATAGTTTGTCTAGCATTAGAGTGACCCACCTAAATGTGCGATAAAGATTTGCGATGAACAGCCCGTTCTTCAACAAGCATTAGTATGTGAAGTATGGTGGTGGCAGCATTATTTTCCGATGTTTTTTTCGTCAGTGGGAACTGGATATCTCATTAAAAAACTGAACTGTGGATGGACAATGCAAATAGAGGGAGATATTTCAAGGTAATTTTGATTCAGTCTGCTAAAAACTGAAGACTGGGAGGAGTAATCTTGTCTTCAGCAGGACAGCAATCATACGACCAAAGCAGATGAATGTTCTAGAGTGGCAAAGTCATGGTCCAAATCTGTGGCACTATTAGAAAAACAGGAACCACAAGTGCTTTCCCACAAACCTGAAGAATGAAGAATGGTTTAGGTCACAGTGTGCAAATCTATTACAAATTTTCTCAGGGGCTGTTGCTAAAGCAAATGGTTGCTCTACAAAGTACTAGTCTGGCAGGGTTAAATACTTATTCAAGCAGCACTTTTCAGTTTTTAATTTTTTGTTAAAGATCTGCTGATGAATAATGCACTTGGACTTTTGAATTTTGAAATAGGCATATTGCTGTGCACTCAACATGCTGATTAGAACACTCTGTGTAACTGTCAAATGTAATCCAGACAAATCAAATTACTTTTGCATGTCACTGTATGTATATAATTATGCATATCATTTAAGCGATAATAGTACTGTGCAAGTCCACATTTTTCATATGTAGTATGGAGGGAGCTGTCAAAAATATTATGCAGATGGTCTCTAGACACGATCAGAGCTGTAGATGATTCTATGATATTCGAAACCTACAAAACGTTTGAGAAAATGCCTCATCATTCAAAAGTGCTCATCAAATCTCAAGGCAGATACAGTAAATCAATGAATAATCATATTTTTTATCACTTTTTTCCTGATGGGTTTATTTTGATTTGTTAATAAGTATCTCATATTGCATCTAAAATCTTTCGAGGGTAAACTTACGTTTTGTCAGTCTGCAAAGATGTTCATTTATTCACATAAAATTTTTACACTCTTACAGTTGAACCTGCAGTTGGATGTAATGATGCATGATTTTGGCAATATAGCACAGCTGCAAATATTATTATTACTATTATTATTATTATTATTATTATTATTATTATTATTATTAAGTTTAGTTTATATATATTTATACAGTTGTGACTACAGTAGGTAACAGGCTGCCTCTACTGCTTCCTCCAACAGTAAATCTAATGTACTAGATCAGAGTATATATTTCATTATACCTTTTTTACTTATTCATCCTGTTTCTTCAAATATTTTTATATCAGAACCAGCCGCTGAAGTAGAAGGTAACCCCCAATTATGCACTCACCTTCTCTTTTTATTTTAGTGCCCATGCTGTCCTTAGCACTTCTCTTTTTGCCTCTCATTTCATGTCTTGCATCTTGATTTTTCAACTTATTACACTTACATTTTCTTTCTGTCTCTTGAAATATTTTTCACATATATATATTTTTATATCAGAACCAGAAGCTGAAGCAGAAGGTAACCTTCACAATTATTCACTCACCCTCTTGTTTTTATCTCAGTGTCCATGCTTTTCTAGGCACTTCTTTTTTTCCTTTCTTATTTCATGCCTTGCTTCCAGATTTTTCAGCTTGTTACACTTAAATTCTGACACGTCATCTTCTAATGTTTTTGTCAGAACCAGAAGCTGCAGCAGAAGGTAACCTGCCAGTTTTTTTTCTCACTATTCATATTTACATTTTATATACTGACCGTGTCTCTATCATTCTTTCTCCAAAACAACCATTATACTCAGTATAATGTGCTTTTCCAGTACATGTCTTTCAACTGACTTCATGCAATCAGAAATGACATTTGGAATTTTGTTACTGCAGACCCGATGCATGCTGCATGTAGGTCAAAGATGTGCCTCGTATCTCTAAGTCTTGTATCTCACAGTGCACAGCTTTATCAGATGATGAAGAACGGGCGCGCCAGTCAGAACATTGGGTCATCACTGGTCAGAAAATAAAGATTAGGGCTGTTGTGGAGAGACATCAGAAAAAATGCAGTACATTAATGCAGCCTCATTTTTTAAGTACAATTACAAGGATACTCCAGGGATTGTCATTTTTTATGAGGCCTTCATGAAAACCTTTTTTATTGTAGTATGTGATTGCTTTGTTTTGATGAACCATTTCTCCTGTCTATGTCAGTCAATAATTCCCCTGAAACTACAGAGAATTATGTCTTCTTGTGTATCCGGTATTCAGCGTTTATCACTTTATGTTGAATCTCTAAGTCTAATTCTGACACTATTCTCACCCCTTGCTTTAGATGAGATGAAACCAAAACCGAAGTAAGCAGTTCCTTTAATCATGCCAACCTCATTTGACTCACAAAAATGGATTCACTTGCCATGACTTAAAACACAATAATAGTAGTAACCCCAATGAAATTAATTAAATCATTTTTTCAGGATGTTCATGCCAAATCTTGCTGCACCAAAGATTCCTGAAGGAGATAAAGTGGACTTTGATGTGAGTTGGTATTTCTATTTTAAAATGTATATTGCATTAAGATTGAAACAAAAGTAATAAGAATTTTGATGTGAATGATGGGCAGAGGATTTATTTTTCAGCCTATGAACGAGCTTAAAGTAAAATATTTAATTACCGAATAAAAGTTGCAGTATATTTATCATTTGAAATCTTTGAAATGATTAAAACCTTACCAAAACACTTGTTGGTGTCTAATTTATATGATGTTTTTACATTTCAGACACAAATTGTTAATGAAACAAGTGATATCAAACTGTGGAATGGCAATGTATTTAAATCATTAAAAGAATAAAAATAATAATAATAGTAATAAATATAATCTCTCCAAAGGTTTGGGTCTTTTTGGCATCTTGTTACTTTGTCCATAAATCAGTGCAAGGTCTTATATACAACGTATGTGTGTGTGTGTGTGTGTGTGTGTGTGTGTGTGTGTGTGTGTGTGTGTGTGTGTGCGTTCAACAGGACATCCACAGGAAACGTCAGGAGAAGGACCTTTCAGAACTGCAGTCCCTCATTGAGGCTCATTTCATCCAAAGGAAGAAGGATGAGGAGGATCTAATTGCTCTGGTCAACAGGATCGTAAGTCCTGTTTCGGTACACGAGCCCTAACAGCAAAGGTCCTGGTCTTTTAGGGCTTCATAGAAACAAAAATATTATTTTGTCTGGAACTATGTGCAGGAGAAGCGACGTGCAGAGAGAGCAGAACAGCAGAGGATCCGTGCAGAGAAGGAAAAAGAAAGACAAGCTCGCCTGGCCGTGAGTGACACATGTCACAGCCAATCATCTGCAACCATAAAGTAACCATTCATGTGAAAGAAAATGAATTAATGAACACAAGTATATCCTCTTATCTCTCCACAGGAGGAGAAAGAGAGGAGAGAGCAAGAGGAACAGAGGAAGAAGCATGATGAAGATGCAAAGAAGAAGAAAGCTCTCACCAACATGACGCACCAGTATGGTGGAATTCAGCAGAAGGTCAGGTTATTTACAGATTAATTGTAAGGACGTGAAAGTTGCAGGATTCTCTTAATTAAGATTAGCGATGCGGTCTTATTCAAGCCTTGATATGTTCCTGTTAAAGGTATTTTACTCTGAGGTCTCTCTTTGACAGATGGAGGGCCGTAAAGGGGCAAAGAAGCAGACAGAGAGGGAGAAAAAGAAGAAGATCCTGGCTGAAAGGAGAAAGCCACTCAACATCGACCATCTGTCTGAGGACAAACTCAAGTGAGTCATTGCCCCCTGACATGCAGTACATCACAGAGTTCATCCCAGGACAAAACCAACTCGCCCCAGCACACTGCTATCACTTAGTGGGGCGGAGAGCTTTCAGATCAAGTTGTGGTTTCGCAAAATGTCCAATGACTGAGTGTCAGACTTGACTTTGCAGGGAGAAGGCCAACGAGATGTGGCAGTGGATGATGGAGCTGGAGGCTGAGAAGTTCGACCTCAGCGAGAAACTGAAGAAACAGAAATATGATGTAAGAGTACTACCAGTTTCTTGTGGTTTCACCTTTGAAATGAAAAACTATTCATTTTATGGCTCAGATATTGGATAATACAGTAGCTGAACTCTTTATACTATATTATATAACCTTTATGACTAAAATATCATGTAATATGATATAATACCTAGCTGTGTGTATGGATCAGATAAGAATTTAAACATTTTTTTTCATATACATTTTTTATTCAGGAATAAAAGGAATTGATTTGTTGTAGGAGCTACTGCTCTGACTCTAGAATGTGGTTTGTGCAATAAGAAGAACTGAAGTGTGGACCATTATAAAGCTCCTTAGACTTTAAGGAGTTAAGAAAAGATACATTATAAGATATTTGAATGGCTATGGATATTTAAAGAAATTCTCCTGAGTTCTCTACCTGCTGCATCTGTGGCGTAGTGCTGCATTAACATGAACATTTAACTGCATTTCTCTGAAAAATTTTAGAATTTAATATTATAATATTTTACTTGAACATCCCTACATAACACTTACATAACCATTCATCGCTATGTCAGTGTTATGTATCAGGGTAGCAATTCATCCTCTGTAGTCTGTAAAAGAAAAATAAACCCTTGGTTTAGAACACACTTAGCATCTGTCCATGACTTGTACTTTAAGTGTGTTTAGGGTCAGGTGGTTTCTTTAGAATTACATAAGTAGAGACAGTATTGTTTGAGTGTACACTGCATACATGTTAGCCATAGGTTAGGTTGAAAAACACTGGAGTATTCCTTGAAAATCATTTAAAGTTGCCTCCCTACATCACAAACACAGTTGCTGAAGAGCAACTTCCATTATGTAGCTGTACATGCGGGCATCCCAGGAATTACCTGTCTAAAACTTTGACTTGCTTACAGATGACTCTTCTACAATCCAGAATCAATGAACAGCAAAAGTTGTAAGTAACTGGCTGTGGGGATGGTGACCTCACTGATGTGTAGCCTGCTGTCAGTAACTGTGGTCGGACTTATCTTGGGTCTGGGGTCTCGCTCGGTTGCGGCTGTGGATGAAATTCAGGTGACTGGCAGGGGTCGGTCAGGCGCTGGTTCTCATGTGGACGTCCTTGGATGCCTCAGGTTTCCTCTGCTGCTCCTGGCAATAAGTGTCTTTTCTTATTGGTGCTTAGCGAGGCTTCCGTATGTCTTCCATCTTACAGATCACTCAGCTTCTGGCTCGAGTCAAGGATCACCAGAGGTAAGTACCACCGAGCCACCCTGGTCACTTTCCCCCAGTGTCAAAGGGTTTTGGGATGGCAACCCAAGGTCATGTCATTCAGAAGTGAACTTCTTATTAATGTGACAAGAGGCCAACATAAACATGAGCAGTAGGGCTGTACAACTCATTTTCAGTTCATCGTCAACACAGTATTGGCATTGGCATCACTGTTACTGCAGAAGAGTACAGACAAACAATCACAGTTCTGTCTTTATTGTTTTCCTCAAAATCCGTTTTGTACTTTGACCAGTGGATATACTAGAAATATACACCAGCTCTGCCTTTATACAGTCAATGTGTCTGTCATTAGAAGTCTATATGAGAAAACAACATAGAAAATCATTATGGGGTGAATTTGTGGAAATATATGATACAATACAGGGTGGTCAATAAAACCATCACTTATTTAACCGGTGCTCTTTTAATTAGGGATTTTTCATGTGTGTAATAATGTCAGCCCAGTTCTAGTGTGCAGCCCTGACAAACAGTCATTGCCTGAAATTGAAAGCCTAATTGCCCAGACCCTTTGACATCCCAAGATGCCCTCAGGAGCGAGCTCGGAGCATGTGGTCCAGCTCAATCCCAAAAGCTAGCAGGCATCGAGGGGGGAAACCTTAGGATCCTTCAAACGTGATCCTAATTAGACCAGGCTCTGTGGCTCTGTCACTCCCTCCCTTACCGTCCTCTCCAAAACATCCAAGCACATATTATGCCTGGTTCTAGACTTTTTTAACTAAATCGTGTAATCTAGGTAGACCGTTCTTCTTTACAGAATAAAAGGTTAACTCTAGTTATATCACGGTCATTATGGAAATTCTAGCCGCTGGATTTATTGTTTGGCCAGAAGTGGGGACGCTTCTAATGGAAGGGTAAGTTTGAAGTACATCACAACAGTAAATGAAGGATTGATCACTTTGTCACTGTGTTCTTCTTTGCATTTAAGGGGTGGTTCTGCATTCTTGGTGTGGTTTTTGCATGTTATACTTATGCACTTTGTGGCCTTTGTGGTGTGTGTGCCTGCCAATCCTAACACGTGTCTAGTGTTTTACTTCTACACATTTCTGAATCTCACATTTTCTGAACCTTATATATAATATGTCAATGGTGAAATTTTGAAACTGTTTTCAATAGACTTGGGTATTAAGGTAAAGGTTGATCTTCCATTTAAACAGCAATCTTTCAAATCTTTGCAGTGCTGCCCGATTAAAAGTTGGATATGTATTTCTCCAGCTCACACCTGGTCGATGCAGTGTATGTGCCACTGCCCAACTTGATAGGGGACTTCAAAAAACAGATTTATTTGTGTTATTGCCTTGCAGTGCCAAAGGACGTGGCAAGGGCAAGGTGGGCGGCAGGCTGAGGTAAACATGCAGCATCCCGAGGTGCACCAGGAACTCTTGAAGAAAGAAACTATGTCATTGGAGTCACTCAGCAGTCGCTCCAAACCAATGTACTGTTTGACTGTACATGTAGCACAAATAGAGACAGTAAAGAGATCTTTTGTTGTATTGTCTCTCCTCTTTTTTCACATTCAGTTAAATGGAGATTCGCTTTCTTTGGAAAGGCAGAAATCAAATATATCTATTAAGAATTCACATCTTGCTCATTATGTTGAGTCATGTTATACACTTTGTTTGGTTTAATATTAAAACAGATTAAACACACACACATGCACACACACATAATACACATAATATTATTATAATACACTGACTCACAGCATCCCCCCCCCCCCCCACCCCCATATTCTTACCAGGAGGCATGGACTTGACTCAAATCCTAAAAGGATCAAAAGGGGAAAGTTGGTGATGGCTAATTGATTTTAATGAACAACACACAGTAACTTACGCTGACCTTTAACATCAAGGCTGTACAAAGCCCTATAATATAAAATGAATACGGGGTGATGCATTTTATTTATAAGGAACAAACAAACTGCATGTGCCCCCTTAATGTACAAATCAGGTTCTTTTACTAGCGACTGTGCAAGTGCAGATATGTAGCCTAACTTTTATTTTGTTCCCCATATTTTAAATGTGTGCATTCTTAGTTAGAAAGAATGAGGTAGAAATGCACATTCATACACAGAAAGAAAGTTTATTTACAAGCAAAGCAGCTCAGGTCTGAACTGGTAAGATGGAGATGAATCAGATCTGAAGTTATTATGGTAAATCCACAGATCCACAACATTTTCCTTTTTCCCAGGTAGATTCAGGCTGCAAGTTATTAATATATTGCAGGAAAATTGCAGATCAGGTTCAGGTCATTGATGTGCTGTAGTTTTGTGGGTCAGGCCGGTTGGGCGTGTGTGGGTCATAAAACCCCCTGACCCTGAGCTTCAGTAGTTCCAGGGATTCTGAAAGTAATTATACCTCGGAGGGGGTCCTGTGAACGTCGTGTTACGGCGTGGTCCAGTGGGGCGCTTTGGTCTGTTGGCCAACTCATTCCAGGGCCTTTTTGGTGCGAGTAAGTGAAGTGGTGGCACATACCCAAATGCTCTCTCACCAGCAGCAGCTCTGTCATCACATGGAATTTGGACCAATCCCTGGTTTGCCAGCACTAATTTTCTGTTGTCCACCATAACTGGTGCCCTCACTGTGGTTGTGTGGATCATGGGGAACTTGGTTTGAGTGTTGTTTGCCATGCGGTGTTGCTTCTCCACTCTCTCCATCTTCTCCACTCTCTGCAGTGCCCCAGAGATCTTGGGAAAGCGAGAACAGCCTTCCACCACATTCTGTGGCACTCTAGTAAACTCAGGCATGAAGTTTTTCCCACGTTTCATGCTGCCCCCTAAGGTTATATAGAATATGCACACAAGGAATATAGTTATTAACACTATGAATGTGGTACAGACTTCAATTATTTTCACATATATGAATATTTTTAGAGATCAATAAATATTATCTACACATACCACTTCAAATGATTCACCTGTCCCTGAAATTTCAGTTTCTATATTCAGAAGAAAACGAGTCAAAGTGTTGCTCTGAAACAAAATTGCTGAATTGCAAAAAAGCAGAAGTATAGCAGTAGTTTTACAGCGTCCTCTCGGTCCTCAGCAGTGTGTGAGAATGGGGATATATGTGCCCGAACGACACGTTCCTCGCTCCGTCATAGACGGATCTCATGACGTTGCAATATACGCATAAAATTCGCCACCTAGTCAGTTCAGTGATTTGGAATCAGTGTCATTTCTTAATAAAGACTTTATGCGGCTACAACGCATAGGTCCTGAATGATTTTAGCCCAAATTAAACCGAGTGAAGGTGGCCGCTCACTTCAAACTGGAAAGTTTATTAGAAGCAAATCAAACCTCGATTTAATATGAATAAATATATAAATGCTTACATACATATACACATACATACATAAATAACTCAATGTTAATAACGCTAATAATATGATTTCCTGTAAATGTATGATATTAAAGAACTATATTTCTTTATCTAAACCAGCAGTTGAAGCAGGCAAAGCTGTTACCGTTTTGTGATTTTTTGTTCTTGTGAAAGTTTTGAACTTTGTGATAAAACATATATCAAGATATAAAACAAGTGTTAAAAACAAAACAGCATATTATTGTATATTATCTCTGTTTAGGTAATCAAGGAGACCGAAATACAAGACTTAAGCCATTTGTTTTAATATATCACTAATTATTATTATTATTATTATTATTAT
>JBBMFX010057951.1:1855-12394 GCA_037832545.1 Rhabdalestes septentrionalis
CCCCCCCCCCCCCCCCCTCCATTTTCATCTGGTAATATTGACCATATCTGTTTTTCTCCTTACCGTGCTCGTAGGTTCCCAGTCATGGACGTAGAGCTGCTCAGATCTGCACATTGTTTTATCTGATTCTGTGTAATTCATTTTGTAAAAATCATGGAATACCCAGATATAACTAGAGGAACTGTTAACACAATAGTGAAAACTAGACAATAAATAATGCTCTGATATTTTTAATTGGTTATGGCCTGAGGAAAATAAAAACATTGTACATAAATGCACACTAGTTGTGTACTGCTGCGTAGTGTTCTAATTGATTATTATTGGATTGACTATAGTAAAGCTTACACTGTACTTAGGCTTTCTAATATTCTAAACTATGCAATTAGTCACATTAAGATAAATGGAGGTTTATTCCACTAGTAATTTACCAAATTTCAGTGTAAGATCAGTTTCAATTATGTTCTTTAATGTCTATTGCATCTAGACTTATTTCCAAAATGTCCCTGATTAGCTGCATCAGATGTGATAGATTAGGGTGGACATCTTTCCTGGATGAGCTCTGTGCATGATCCACTCAGTGAAAACACTGCTCTTCATTCTTATCCCATCATTTCCACACTGTCCCAGACTTCCAGACTCCTCATGCCTTTCATGAAACACTAACCTCACTAGAGCTTCTCAGCTCACTCGTTCTGTACCCTAGAATTTAAAAGTGAAATGCGAATGAGGGTTCCAGCCGCAGACAGCCTAAGCGACTTTTTCCACAGATTTGCATGCCCCTCATTGACTGGTATCTGATAACTTGTCATGCTGGCAACAGTTGATCTGTCCTTTGTTATATCATCAGTTTTGTTGGAAGCCTAATGAATGTGATTGAGATTTTGAAATCCTGTGTAACCATGGAAACTGTTGCAGAGAGTCAACACTGGTCCAAATCTTTAGTAGCTAAAGACATGATGAAAAGCTGTCTCTGCTGTGCTGCCTTGGTTTATAACCTCATGTTCACAATTTCTCTGGTGGTTCCCTTCCTCCGTTGTCAGTAGAAACGCCCCCTGTGGTGAACTCTCTGTGTGTTACCTTTAGATAGAGCGGGGGCAGGACTGAACTTTGCCCCACATCAGAGCCCTACCTGGATAGAGAATAGGGGTCAGAGTGTCCACGAGTGGAGCGGTGTCCAACTCTGTGTGGGTGCAGTTGTGTGTAAGAGTTGAATGATTTCAGTATGTTGTCCCTTAGTTTGCTTAGAGTGCTGTTGTAGTTTACTGTTGAAACCATGAAATTTGAAAAGGGGGGATTGAAAAACACACAATGTAAATGTACTTTTGATGTTTCAATATGGTTGTTAAATTCCAGATGTGTGCCTTGCAAACTATCTGTCTATCTTTCTAAACAATAGTCAAACAGAAATTTGTAAATTGGATGGTTCATAGATTGATGAAAGTTTGTATGCAAGTGGCAGTGTGTGGGGGGTGTGAATAGATTTAAGCGGGGAGCCTGTGTGAATGGTTGTTCAGAACTTTCTAATGTTTTCAGGATTAAGGTGAGGGGGTCATTGTGTGTCTGACCCATTGTGTTAGGGGTCAGCTAGTTTTTACAAATTCATGACCTTAGAGAGAAATCTGAAATGCAAGCAAACTATTGTGATTGTTTCTTTCTATAAGCTGCTGGTTGATGTGGATTTGGTGACTTTTTAGTGCTTTTAGTACAGTTCAGATTGACTGACACACATACATTTAACTAATGGGTTGAATAGAGGGCAACAAGTACATTATGCTGTGCAGTGGTAGTGCATGTGATTGTGCCTGTGTAAGGGTGTGTGTATATGAAATGTGTAGGTGAATACACCATGCTCTATTTACACATTTACACATCTCCCATGTGGGATGTCATGAGTATTTGATTAATTAATCTATTTAAACCGACTATATTGATGAATTGGTAGTGATTAAAATGTGCTGTTTACAAGATACATACTTTAAAATCCCTCCTGATCTCTCACAGTAAAAAAAGCCTGATTTAGATTTTTACTTACATTTAAATACATTTTTTTATCAGTGCAGTGAAGTCTATTAAAAGGGCTCCTTATACATCTGAAAGTACGATATTATGGAGTCTTTTTAAAGCAATTGACAGATTATTTTCAAATTTGTTCTACAATTAATAGTTAACATGTAAAGTTGGGTATCGTGGTGTGATGTTAAATGCACCGTTCTGCGGAAACATATGGAGTCTGAATTGTTTGCTGTGGCAGTTATAGGGGCCAAACATCAAAAACATTTCAAAAACTGAAGAAATTATTTTGCACAATGTTGGTTTTAAGTGAGAATTTAGCCAAAAACAGTTAAAAAAATTCATTCATAATGCAGTGATACATGCAGAGCATTATTTCCCAAATAGTAGAAATAGTTTAATCAATTTTAATTTTAGGCATTTTTAACCCTCTGAATATCTTGATTAATTATACTGACAGCCCTACTCTGATGTCTTTTCATTTCATGTATTCATCTTCCTTATCTACATTCCCACTTCCCCTGACCACTTTGTTTTGGCATAATCTAAGATTCATTCTCTCTCTATCTCTCTCTCAGGAAAGAATGGAGGAAGAGGAGAATCTGGAGCTAGTGATGATGACTTGGCCTCTGATGTGCTCAGTCATTACAGCAGTGCCAGTGAGAGTGCCTCAGTGTTGGACGAAGGAACAGGTGCCACACCATTACCCGCCCACAGCAGTGCAGTTCAGTGTTGTTTTCTCTGCTCTTACACATCTGAATCATCAGAGATTAAAGACGATGTGTTGGAGAATGGAAAACAATGAATTATACTGTATTTAAATGCTCAACGGCTAAAATGTAACTTGTATTTAAGTGTTACCTAAACCATCTTGTTTGTGCACAAATGAGGTTAACCCCTACCCAACACTAATCTATGCATGTTTCAGAGTATACCAGTACCAAGACACACATGACCCGCTAATCGTGTTTCCTGCTGAATAGGTGAGGTAGTGGACGAACAGACTGCTCAGGAGGAAACGGAAGACAAGCTGAAGCAATGCATCGACAACCTGATGGACAAGAGGTGGCACAACCGCACTGAACTGCTATGAGCACTAAAACAAACGATGCACATGTTGAGACATGTATTATTATATTGTGCTGCTGTAACTCTGTAAACTCTCTGTCATCAGTGCTAAGGTGCGCCTGGCAGGATTGGAGAGCTTGCGCTCTGCTTTCTCGTCCAGAGTACTGTACGACTTCCTGCTGGAGAGGCGCCTCACCATCAGCGACTGCCTGGAGCGGAGCTTAAAGAAAGGTGAACACTGGAACCATGCTTTGGTTTTGAAGAGAAGTTGACATTAATTTTAGGGTTTACTCACACTACACCTAGTTTCCTTGTACTGTTCCTGACTGTGCCCAGCTGGACTGCACTCACATTTAGCTGAATGATTTGGGCCTGGATACACTTATGACATCACATTACTTACATCCTGTGAGCTGCTAGGTTTACCTTAAGATACTGAAGCATCAGTTTTTTCAGGTTATCATAATTGTTTAATAGTTCTTTGGTATCAGATTTAAGATTATTTTACTAGTCTTTCTAAAGCTGGAAATTTGTGCAGATGCTAAGTGGGACAGCTGTTTTGAGTTCCATGCTCTGAACCGCCTCTGACTGAACTATAGGCTGATCACACTAAGCAAACAAACTGGACTTTAGGGGTCAAACAGGCTTGGACACGGTAGGGATCACTTAATGTGAGTACAATCAGAGTTTGAAGACGGGTTGCAACCAGATCGAGGACCGGGAAACCACAACCTGGTAGTTAATTTGTGTCAGAACAGGGTTTTACAGTTCTAGTCTTGAGGATCCATGTCTCTGTACAGTCTTGTCTTTACACGGTCATAACATACCCGAACTCATAAAGAATGTGATCTAATGTGAAATCAATATTTAAATGAAATGATTTAAAACTGGAATTAAATAAGCATCATCGTTCTTTTTCTCTCTGTAGGTGGCGGCGAGGAGCAGGCTGCAGCAGCTACACTGTGCGCTCTTCTCTGTGTACAGCTTGGAGGCGGAATTCAAGGGGTGGAGGGTTTCAAGCTCCTTCGTCCCATCCTCAGCTCCATCCTGATTGATAGCTGTGCCAACATATCAGCTCGTCAGAGTGTGAGTACTGTCCTTAAACTGTTGAAGGCTTTGGTTTCATAATCTTACTTTATCAATTTTCGCCTTACCTTAAAATAAAGCAAGGGTATGTCTGCACTAAATAGACAAAATCAGGGTCACATAACTAAAAATAGGAGTAAATATCATCTCAATGCCTAAATCTAACAGTATCTATATTTTTATAGATAACTGTATGTCATAGATTTAGAAAAACATATCACTCAATTACTTGTTAGCCTCATATTGCACTGTTCAACATGTTACCACATGAGGTAAGGGGATATTGGGCAAGTTGTGACAAGCATCCTTCATCCCAGTTTATTTCTTGTTCAAAACTAACTACAAAGTCTTCATGCTGAAATGTTCTGGTTGTTTTGTTATCCTAGTGTGCCCGTGCTTTGGGCATGTGCTGCTATGTATCTGCTCCAGATAATATTGAAGTAAGTATTAATATCACAACAAGCTTGTTTCTGGTAAATGGATTTTGTGATAGTTTTGTATGATGTAAAAAGCATCTGTATTAAATCTCTTCACCTACCACTTCTCAGGACCTGTTGAAGTGTATGGGGAATTTGGAGAGCGTATTTGTGGGTGCGTATCCACTGGCTGACGGAAGTTTGCCCTCTGTTAAAGCGGGATTGCCTGCGCTCCACAGTGCTGCTCTACAGGCATGGGCTCTGCTCTGCACACTTTGTCCAGCATCCCGCATCGACAGCATGGTCAGCTAGTGAGTCACACACACACACACACACACACACACTTGCCCACCCACCCATATGTCAGTATGTCTAAACATCGGACCTGAAACATATATACTGGGGAAGGCTGCTATTTGCCTGAAAATTTCTCTCCCTCTCTGTCCTCTTCTCTCAATCCCCCTTAGTCATTTGCCACGGTTGCAGGCCTGTTTAGACAGCAGTGACGTGAATCTCCGGATCACCGTGGGAGAGACAATAGCTCTGTTATATGAACTGGGACGAGACCTTGACCAGGTGATGCATTCTTTATAGATATGTCAAAAATACAGTGTCTTCATATTTTCTTAATAATCAGTACATTATTGTTTCTTGGAGGCAACAAATCATGTTACAGACCATGCGCAAGCAAAATGGTGGATCATTTAAAAAAAGACAATTTAAAAAAACAGCTTAATAATAATTGTTTTTTAAATAGTCATTTACTTGTACTGTATTTGCACTATTTTTTAAAATATACATTATGAACACTGACAAGCATGACCCGCAATTACTTACGATGCATCTGTTTCTCATCCAAATAAAATAGCGCTTTATCTTGTCTTCCATCAAACATTAAGTAAACTTCCACATAAACACAAAAAGAAATGAGTCAAAAGAAAATGTTCACTGATGCACATGCAGATTGTTGTGTCGTACCTCTTATAAGAATTGTATGTGTTTGGTGACTGTATTTGCAGTAGTATTGTTAGTATCTAAGCCTAACTAGGTGTGTTTCTAGGAGTTTGAGTACGAGGATTGCGAAGCACTGTGTGAGAGTCTGAAGGGGTTGGCCACAGACGGCAACAAACATCGGGCCAAAAGTGATCGCCGGAAACAGCGCTCCATTTTTCGCGAGGTCTTGCATTACATCGAGGTGAGACAAATTCATGACCTGACAGTTGACTTTTTCACCCTGTGTTTGTTTTCCCTATTTTGAAAGTCATATAAAACCTTTCATTAAAAAAAAAACAAATACTACTAAAGTTAAAGATAAGGTACATTGTTGCTCTGAGGCCCAATGTCTATCTCCTGGATATTTTGTTGAATAATGTGGAAATGGGCTCTTCTCCTTTCTTTTATGCAGAACGAGGAATTCTCAGAGGAAAAGATCCGCTTTGGAGTTGAGGTGGTTTACATTGATGGCTGGATGCGTCACAGGATTTATGATGCCTTTAAAGATGTATTGGAGTCTGGAGTTCGCCACCACCTTCAGGTAAGGAGAACTCCTCACAGCTCTATTAAAAACTGCGTTCTAAACTGAAAGGATATTAGATGATCAAAAACACTCCAAAACACACTGTAACAATGCACAGAACGTCAAACTCTTGATGAGGTGAGTCAAGTATGTAAGAACAGAAAAAATGTTTTCTGTACCTTACTTTTAATGAATGTATAAATATTAATTTTTTGATTACCCAACTTTCTTGCATTATTTCTTGTTTCATTTACTGTGTGTCTATTGATAGTTCAATCCATTGCTGAGAGATATTTTTGGACTTGGAGCTCCTCTCATTGTGGACTCTTCTGTCAAAGCCAGCAGGATATCTCGCACAGAGAGGGTAAACTTGCCTTTCACCTCCACAGAAACCCTAAATTCATTGCCTTATGTTTGGGTTAGAAATAAATGTGTTCTTGACATTGTCAAACGTCAGTGTTTTTTTCCCCACCTGGTGTCTAAGAATATAAAACAAAGCAAACTCTACTGTTGGTTAGTTACTTAGGAGTGTAAAGTTATTTTTATTGATTCATGCTTTATTAGAGTAGCTTAAAGGCTCATTGCAGTTTGTATTTACTAGTGAAGTGTGGGCCTGCTTGCCAATGTTTCTGTAAGTTATTTATAACTTGGTCCAAACAGTGCATCGTTTTCTGCTTATTTTTCTAGTTAACTAACCAAAACCTGTCTGACCTGTGCATCACAAGTATTTACATACTTAAAAATTTTTTGTTTAATCATTACAGACATGCTCATACTTGACATGTATGTTTGAAACTTTTTTTGCAGCATCTTTTCAATTCTGCTGCTTTCAAGGCTCGGACGAAACTGCGGAACAAAGTGAGAGACAAACGAGCTGATGTGATGTGATGAGATGATGTTTTAAATACTTAGAAAAGTGGAGAGGATGGAGAGATGCAGAGAGAGGAACACTACACCCCACATATCAGCTCACTTGAAAAGACAAACAGCGACTGCCAAACCAGGGACATGACAATGCAAAGTGTGTGTGTGTGTGTATATATCAAGCTGCGTGAATGTGTTTATGGTGTGTCTGTTTTATTTAACATAACTAAAATAAAATATTAGGAAGCCTAAAACAAATGATGCAATAAGCAGCATTTTCCCATTACATTTTTTTAATTTATTTTGTGCATCCACACAAAATGTGCATTCACACATATGGTTGATGTACGATGACTGTTCAATACTGTCTGTGTAAGACCAACAGGGAACTTCAGCTGACAAGCAAAACTGGAAAATGCTACTTATTGCACCTTTAAACAAGCCTCTTAATCTTGTACCTTTGTAATGACCTCTTGTATGGCTGTACTTAGCTTTTCTGTTCAATTGTATTTTACTTTCTAACTTATTGAGAGTTTTGGGAAAACAGAAAAGACTTTTTAACTTTTGAAATAGATGAGCTGTAAACACATCTACAGAGTGGGAAATGGCCAAGGAAATAAAATGCTTTCTAGTTTTTCTATGTAGATTTTATATACAGACTGGCCATGCATCTCCAATCTAAACTTGAAACTATTTGAAAATGTATTTAATAATGCTTATATTAAAGGCTCCTCTCACTGCCAGCAAGGCATTTGTTACTCTCATCAGAAAGCTTCTAAACGGATTCAAACTCTAGACAGAACATTGTCAAATTATGCACATTAGTCAAACCAGTTGTTTGCTGGAAGAATTCTCAAAGAAATGCCTTCAGCCTAACCTCCATCTGCCATATCTGTATTACAGAGATACCAGTTAAGTGTTTCCTGTGGAAAAAGAACAGAAAACCCTTTGACTTAATAAAAAACACAATAAAAACTATTGGTCAGCTGCCTCAAAAACCTATCCATTGGCTTGGATGTTGAGTAGATGGAAACAAAGAATGTCATCTAAATGATACAGTAGCTAGAAGTGGAAAACTTTCGAGTATTCCTTAAAACATTTTTTTAGACCTGCCATAATATTTGAGAAATGTTCCACTTTTTATATTGGAGCTGATCTATCAGTGGTTTGGACAGGACAGAGCCAGTTACATGGTATCCATCACAAAGTAAAGGGATTACTGAATAGTTAACCTTTTTATTCTCTCCCCTAAGAAAGATAGTAAATGGATAATTATGTAAAGGCCAAAATGCTGTATTATCCTAAATGTGAGGGACATAAGTGATTCTGCATCCTAAGGGTAAACTTAATCCAGTGGATCATGGCTTTCAATAAAAATGCTTGAAGAATATCTGTGTGATGTTTTTTTACTCTTTGTTATTTGTAAAATGAATTTAATACGTGATGCACTTTTATTTATGTTTAAAAATGTCTACTTAGTTTAATAGCATGTAGACAAATGTTATTTAATCAAAATGAGAATTCAAAGTATAAATGATGCCTTCACCTTTTAAAAAATCTGCATAAAGATAGATGATGCACACTTTAAAAAGCAGTATGCATCCTAAAACATGCATACTTAAAATTGTGTGAAAATAGTGAGTATAATGGTGCATAATATTTTTTGTGGCATTCACGTTTCAGGGCTTAGATTTACCAAGCTGACAAATTACTTGAATATAAAAATTGCTTGAATTTTATTGACTGTGACTGCCAGTGCACAAAGCAAGGTCCATAAAGACATGGTTGGAAAAGTTAGGTGTACAAAAACCTGCCTGGCTCACAGAGAGCCTTGGCCTCATAAAAGCGCTACAGAATAAATGGGCGCAAATAAACCCCAGAAAGTCCAAAAACTTGTGGAAGCCTTCCAGGAAGCTATTATAGCTGCAAAGTGGTAGCCAACTCCATATTAAATTCTATGTATTTGATTGCAAGACCATTAAAGTCGTTAGTGCAGGATTTCGTTCTCTGGTTTCCCCTCCAGCTCAGTAGATGGCGTTAATGATGCGTGATATCAGGATTGTCAGGAAAAGAAGCTAATGTTGGGGTTTCTGGTAGGAATATTTGAAGTTTATCAGTTTAAAGCTACATGAATTTATTTACTAACCATTTTGAGATTATATTTGTGAGCTCATTTTCATTTACTTTCTGTCTACAAGCCAGTAAACGACCAAATTAAGGCAGGCAGTATTTTTATGTTAATTAGGAAGCTTTGCAGTTTGTCACTAGTTGCTGCTGCCGCCAAAAGTCGAGTAGATGTATTTTGGTAAAAAAACAACGCAAATAAGTAGATTTTTCAACAAAACACTAAAACAAAGTTTGAGCACAAAGTAGGAGATTAAAAACCCTCCTGTGTTCCGCGTTTAACTGCTGTACATCCAGCATCTTCCACACAGGACCTAAAGTTTGTTCAGTTTCCTTTTTTAGTCTAAAATAAAATAAACCTACAACTTGAGAAGTCACTATGCCCATAGGCGTATGGTAACACGACAAAATGAATTCAAACTCAAAAAAGAATGTGTGACTAAGTATTAAACACTTGGACAAAAGTATTGGGACGCTTGATGATTACAGTTATAGGGACTCCAATGAAATTGCATAGACTTTAATATGGAGTTGGCCCCCCTTGCTTTGTGTACTGGGTCACAGTCATGTTTGAATAGAAAACGGCCTTCCTCAATCTGTTCACAACGTTCAAAACACTGTACACAATGTTGTTCAAAATGGCTTGTATGCTGAAGCATTAAAATTAAGCTCTTCACTGGAAGTTAGGGGCCCACTTTAATTTAATAATTGAGAGGTGTGCCCCAATACTTTTGTCCATATAGTGTATAAATAATAGATACTCGCCTCGAGCAAAGTCATAGCAGTATTATTTGCTATCTTTGCTGCAGGTCTGCACTGCTCTAGATTAGCACTAGTGTAGCACTAAGTAAGCTCTTATATTAAGCATCCATCAGAACACAAGATGCTCTAAGATCCTTTTAAGGGTAATAAAATATATGTAATGATAAAATAAAAATTCATTGTAATACATTTTTTATAAATATAATTCCACTTTTATACCTCCCACTAGTGTTGCTGTATTAAGACAGTAGTCAACAGTAGTAGTTGACAGTAGTGGACCTTCCTTCACTTTCTTGGTTTGGAGGAACAGAGGTGGAACCATTCCTGTTAAAACATAAGCATGAGAAACATCCAAACAGTAAGTCCAAAAATATTAGTACACATTCTGTTTTGAATGGCTATTTGTATCAATTTTAAGTAACAGTTCTGGCTTTCTTGGAATAAAAAAGACACAAATAATTGTAGTAAAGTCATAATTTTATATGTTGAAATGTTTATATGTTTATAAGATGATACAATTGGGCCACATCTGCAGGAGTATCCATGCCGTATGGCTGGTATAAATAACAGAGTGCAGATTTCACAGACCTTCTTCAAAGAATTGCCTCACAGGTCTGATTTGAAATTGTTCACCTTTCTCCTTTTTATGTGAGTTGCACATCACAGTCCAGCGAGGTGAAGATCGGCCCGCTG
>JBBMFX010057951.1:12494-24924 GCA_037832545.1 Rhabdalestes septentrionalis
TGGAAAGATGTGTAGAATGCTGTTCGCTTTACCACTGCCCTTTCTGTGTGCCTGAAATCTTCAAACCTACTTCCAGACACAAGTGCTGGAAACATTTGGAGGGTCACAAGAGGAGAGCAGTCCGACACAAAGGCATGTCTGTGTATTTAAAAGTTTGATTGTTTCAAATGTATTATACAGACAATGGTAAGTTCAGTAGTCTCCAACTTGCATGAACAACCAATTAAAAATAATAAACAATAAGCATTTTAAGCATAATGCTAAATACTGCAATAAACTGTTAGACATGTAAACTACTCATATCTTGCCTTTACAAATTTAAGTATTGCCATTGTCACTACATTACTTTTTTTGACATAACTTTTAAGAGTGTTTGTCTAACTTTATCTGAGAAATGCTTGTATAAAAAAGTAATAAAAAATTAGATACATGGAAACATGGAAAAGCACATTTAAATTATTTGATTATTTATGTCTCTCTCCAGTATTAACATTGTTATATTTCAATGAAATGCGAGTCACGTGTAGTCAGAATAAATTAATAACAATAAGCCAAAAAGTAATACAAATTATGTAAGCGATGCTGAACTAATCTTACAATGTGCGTTCAGTCCCAAGAACTGGATAATCCATATCCATACATGCATAAATGAAGGCTGCTCAGTGTTTTGATGGATGTGAGAAGTTAGGTCTGTACAAATTTCAGCTGTTTTAATAATGACCTAGTAGATTATAAATGTTATATATATTTTAAATATCCACCAATACCATAACAAACCAGACCCAATTTTGTTCACTCACCAAAGCGCTGTAATATTTACCCCATCTGGCAATCCAGAATGAGTATATTTGTGCCAATATTTTTTTCAGTTTTGTTTGTTAAAAAAAGTTTGATGTCTAATATAATATATTTTCACACATTTCTCTTTACATTTTCAGATTACTTCATCTACAAATGCAACTTAATGTGCAGCTCTGTGGCACATTTTCATTGTGTTACCTGCACATCAACCTTTATAAGAAGAGAGTGGTTTATAAAGCATCTCAAGGTATGTGAGGGCAGAAAAACTAGTAGGAAACTTTCTGAAGGGATCAGTGGAGAAAATAAATCTCAGAAAGATGGTCCGTTATCAAGAGCTTCTGGAGGAAAGGACTCTGCTGACGTTTCAGAAACTGCCTGCAAAACCAGTGCTGTGCAAAATCCACGTGACAAACAGGTAATGAAATATCTGAATCTATAATGGAGAAAGTACATAAAAAACCATTTGGATGCTTAATAAAATTTATAATGGGTCTGTCATAAGCAACTCATTTGTTTACAGGCGATTGAATAGCTGTCTAATTATTAATGTTTAATTACATGTTTTTGGCAGCATAAAAATTCAACAAATGTATAAATAAATAGTAGCTCTGACTATGTGAATTAAATGCTGAGCTTTAAATGAAACGCCTCTGTTTTAAGCCAAGCATTTCCTAATACATTTCCACCTGTTCTTTTATCAGTTGCACATCACAGTCCAGCGAGGTGAAGATCGGCCCGCTGTGGAAAGATGTGTAGAATGCTGTTCGCTTTACCACTGCCCTTTCTGTGTGCCTGAAATCTTCAAACCTACTTCCAGAGCCAAGTGCTGGAAACACTTAGAGGGTCACAAGAGGAGAGCAGTCCGACACAAAGGCATGTCTGTTAACTTTTAAAGTGTCATTCCTTTAAGTGTTGCAAGTTGATAACCATGATATAGACAGTGACAACATTAGCAATTAACTCTTAACTGTAACACATGGCTGAGTTTGGTTCTTCTTTAGTGTTGCTTCACCCCAGTGACACTGTGTCCTTGTTTGTAATCACTGTATTTTCTTTTTCAGATTACTTCATTTACAAATGCAATTTAAAGTGCAGCTCTGTGGCACACTTTCATTGTGTTACCTGCACATCAACTTTTGTACGACGAGAGTGGTTTATAAAGCATCTCAAAATATGTGAGAACAGAAAAACTAGGAGGAAACTTTCTGAAGGGATCAGTGGAGAACATTCTTCTCGGAAAAATGGTCCGTTATCAGGAGACACTGGAGCGTTCTCGGCAGACAGTGCATTTGAACATTTGACTGACTGCAGAACTCTCACAGCTTTGGCGAAATCCCTTAGTGGCTCTTCAGCTCCTCACACACCAGCTGCCTCTCCACTGCCTACCTGCACAGATTCATCCGTGGAGAAGGGCACTGTGGTCATGCCTGGTGATCAAGGAAACCAGGAAAATGGCTGTGGAGATGTATGTACATATACTGACAGCATTTTTGCACATGCATGGCTTTTTATTTACTCATTTTAAATTTCATTTTGTTTAAGCTTAAGATCAAATTTGCTATTAAAAACATTTTACTTCACATCCAGTGTGGTACAACTACCAAAACACTTTTGTTGCATTAAATGTACACCGGAGGTCTGAGACTAATATTGCTAACAAATCAAGGCTTATACCCAATTAGTTAGCACTGTGCATGCTTAAATCTTCACACATCTGTCTCAAGGTGGGGGTTTCATGTAATGTCAAATATTTGTTGCGTGGTTTCTGATAGTGTTCAAAATACAGCAGTAAATAACAATGGACAAAGGTTAGTAACAGTGGTAGCAGCTGCATTGCAGCCTGAATTTTGCCCATATTTCTGTTCAGACACCAAAAATGTCTTGCCTGATTTACTTCATTTGAATGAATCAAAATACATCAAATGTAAAAATGTCTAGTTTGTAAGCATAGTGGGACACTCTGGTGCGGTAAGTTAATGGTAATTTCCCTCAGAGCTGCTGCTGATTGCATGGAGCATTTGAGACTTGTTCTAAAAAGCGAGAAATGTGTGAGATGCAAAAAAAAATGGTAAAGAAGGTGGTTCATGACTGAAATAACCTGCATTGTAACATGATATTCTTAGAAGTCAGCAAACTGTAATTGTTTTAGAAATTAATTTTTTCTGAGTATGCGCCAATTCTCATTTAACCGAATATAAGACACAGATATACAGTGCAGATTTGGTTGTGGGTAAACAATTTCTGTCTTTTTTTTTAGCTTCACGTTACTGTGAACGAAGAGCCTGTGGTGCTTGTTAAATGTCAGAAGTGTTGCAGTTTGTACCACTGTCCATTCTGCTCCCCTGAAGTCTTCAAACCCAGCGAGTGCAAGGATGAAGTACAGAGACACCTGCGAATGCATTGTGTAAAGGCTGTGAGACATAAAGGTACTTCTGACATTTGTTAAATAACTGGTTCTTCATTTGAACAGTCTTATGACTTCTCCATCTAAATATGGAGTTATTAAGATATTTTGTATCAATCATATCAGTATTGAGTTTTGTATGTATATATAAACACAATGTGTGCACAGATTATTAAATTATTAATAAATATAGCAGTCAGTAACTGAGTAGTCAACATTAATTGTAAATTGTTTTAATTGTATATGCTTTCATGAATGTACATTACAGGTAAATATAGTGACACTGAGGAAACCCTGGAAAGAGCCCAAAAGATTCCTTTAAGAATAAGAGAGGAGTTTTCACTTAGCACTGGCATCTCATATAGCAACACAAACACCTGTTGCACCAAGACTGAAGCTGTTATTCAGACATTTGTGAACCAGCTTCTTTCTGAACACACGTCTACAGAAAATGTCCCTCTAGAGAACACAAAGAGGAAAAGATCCAGTGTGATCACTGACCTCTGTCCTTGGTGTGGCCTTGAGTTGAATCGAAAGAACATGCTGACACACGTTCGCAGGAAGCACCCCCAAGAGGCAGATACAGTACAGCAAGACAAAAGACCCGCTCTGAACAGTCACCGCTGCCCGGTGTGCAGCCTTTCACTGCTGCGGAAGAACTTGCCGCAGCACATTCGGAGGAAACATCCTGATAAATCCGACAGAACTGTCATGAGACTGATGTGCAGAAAAACTGCAGAACTGCCGCAGTTTTCCCAGCTACAAACAATGACTCAGTCTTCAAAGCCTTATATCCTGGACTCTGTTCCAGACTCTCAGACATCAACTACCTCTGCATCTGTTGCACTGCAGCATTGCTCTCTTCCATTTCGAACAGATTCACCTGCTTCAAAACCATCACACAGTCTTCCAAAAGTTCAGTGTCCAGTGTGTTCAGCCACCATGCTCAAAAAGAACTTGTCAGTACACATGTCTAGAAAACACAACAAAAACTGAACACGTTTTTGAGTTAACAGAATGATACACTGTACATCTATAGTAAATATTATGTAATTTGATATTATAAGTAGTACATTATGTATTATTTAATATCCAATTATAGTTCTGTTCATTATCATTTTATATGGAAATTCTCAGCAGCCCGAAAAATAATAATTTAACTTCTAATATATGGTTACTGACCTGTGTGATGACAATAAAATACCTTTTTACCTCTTAAAACATGTTTTATAATAAACCTGTCTTTTGTCCGAAACCCATGCTCACTTATAAGGTATCCTAAAATGAATGGAGCCCTCAATCCATTACCCAGATACAAAAGATAAATTTCACATTCACATTGCTCCATTAGGTAAATCATACCGACAAAAAAATAAACATATAAGAATCAGGAATTAAATGAAATAAAATGTAGATAAACTGAGTTCCGGGTGCTGTATTGCTGGCTGCCCACTTGTTGAACGTGTTAAATGTAGAAAAATGTATTCACATTGTTCCGAGTGCTGTGCTGTGCTGTGTTGTTTTCATACATATTTTTTTGTAATGCCAATTACTGAATACAAAATACAATGGATAAGCCAAGGAATATAAACCTGGACAATATGTTTTTACAGTGCTACCAAAATCTAACATTTAAGAAATAATCTGAACGGGTGACTGGGTTAAATGCACTGTTCACACTGTGCTGAGGTGTGGTGTGTTCACGGGTAACTATAAGGGGCCATTTTCTTTACTGTAATAGCAGCCTGTAATGCAGGATTAGTCTTTACTGCGGGGTTGTCTTGAAAACGGCTGTATTTACATTGCAGACGTACAGGGGGCAGCTGTGGAGCATTGCGCTGATGTTTCTACATCAGTCGAAGCAAAATTCGAGCTGAAGAGCGAGTATGCCGAAGCGAGAGGCGAAGGTGAAACTCTTTAAACTCAGGAGACCCGGAGAGGCAAAAAAATTCGGTGTAGCAGCGTTTACACTTAAAGAGTTGATCAAGAAAGGATGCGAGTTATTCCAGGTGCAGCATGCTCTCAACGAATCTTATTTGCGTGGTGAATATATAGAGGTTTCACTTTGACCAAAACAGACTTCCCTTGTATTAACTATTTTTCTATCTGACCTGTGTTCAGACCCCTCCGTCGAAAGCTCGGTGTTGTTTATACCAGGACGGGACGATATTATCAGAGCAGTATTTCCTACATGTTCCAGACAACTCCGAAGTGGTTCTGCTTTCTGCTGGACAGAGCTGGAGCGGCTGTGGGTATCTGAGAGAGACACGAGATACATGCTGTTCTAGTTACAATAGTTTATATCATACAATATATTTTACATCATACAACTCATTTCCGTTTTCTCACGTGACACAATGTATTTCACTCCAAACTGTCAGTTACATTAATGAGGAGAAAAAACAAAAAAGGGGAAATCCGAAAACCGAGAGAGATCGTATGCATACCAAGTCTAAAACAAATGTCTCGTATTTGCAGGCGTCGAAATACTGTGCAAATTAATTCCGTTATAATGTATTCATACAAATACAGTTTTTGCATTTATGTAAGACTAATAACATAAGTAACCTAATAACAAAACATTCCTTTAAAAAAATACCATAAAAACGAAATAACACATCTGTGTGTGTTTTTGAAAGTTGCAAATAAAAGGTGAGAAATATTTTTCTCCACAATGATGCATCTTGTACATCTTATTACCTTCTTAATATGTACTAAATATATTTACTATTGGAATGATATCATAATAATGTTGCTGTTATTACTAGTATGAGTACTGTGACTCAGCAAAACACTCTGTGCCTAATAATATTGGACCTTCTACTTCAAATATTACACCATATTTTTTCAAGTCTCAGCTTTGTCACAATTTTCTGTGCTGTCATAGAATAATGCTTATATTTAAGCTAAAAAATCAAGTTTGTTAACACTACTTAAGGAGGACAGGTCCATTAGGTGTTTTGAAAATACTTCTGTGTGTCTCTGTAGTGTCAAACACTATATTGAATGGAAGTGAGCGCTGGGCTTCTCTCAAATAGTTATTTTGTACCACAGCTGCTCATTTCTGGTGGCACACTTTAGAAGGAAAATCCTAGGGGCCTAATCCCACACATCAGGTTCTGCACATTTTGGTGATTTCTTTCATCTACCACACTTTAATCAACAGAACAAATATAGAAACTGAACATGGGCTGCGTTAGAAAGGGGACGCCACAACTGGAAATAGGAATCCTAATGCAATTTACAAGATAACTTAATCCAGATCCAAAATCTGCTAACTGTGAAAATGTGATTTTTAATCTTCATTTCCCCCCACCAGCAGTGGTTTATGACATCAGTCAGGTGCTGGGCTTGGACAGTCATACAGATGAGCTTATTAATGCTGCCAGAAACCTTCTGCTGGATGACGGTGAAGAACTTTCTGCCAGAAGGAGAAAACTTCTGGGGGATCTCCTGTACAATCTGAAAGACAACGCAGATCTGGAGGACAGGGCAGATGATGAAGACTGGTTTGAAGGTAACATTGGTTGAGTTAAATAGATAAACATAGTAATTAACAAAAATGTATGTGTAGAGTTGCCTAAACTGAAAATGAAACTGAAATTGTTTTCCAAAGTCAAGATGTATTTATTTGTGATTTGTAATATTTCTGATGCCATTTGGTTCTGCAATCAGTGGCATTTATAATATCTTTATAATATGTAAATGTGAGTAGGTCTTTTATTCCCACTGTTTGGTCAAATATGATTTATATATCTAGGTCTGTTGGAATTCTGACGTCAGAACAATAAAATATTAAATATAAACAATATAATATCGGTAATAAAATTTAACATTTTAGCAGACCTCTGTAAGTCTTGGTAAAGGCAGAAACACATCACATTCTGAATGATACATCTGCACTGTAACCATATTTAAAGAAAGGGTAAAGCATTAATTACAGTGTTTTACTTAATCAGTTTTTCATTTGCATTTCAACCTATTACAAATGTTATCCATTTTCAAGCATTAACATTAATGATATTTGTTGAAAGGGTCATTTGTTTATTGATGCTGAGTGAGAGATTTTACCTCAATTTCCAGGGATTGACACAAGGTTTAAGACTAAGTCTGGCTATATGAAACATAACTGCGAGCAAAGGATAAGAGGATACCTTAAAGAGGTATGTGTGAAAATGTCTATTCTCTGTTTTAATGTATTTTGTTTAAAATGTTGTATTCTTTTTTTGCCCTATTGTACAAAATAATTACTTAATTTCAGTATCATGTGATTTGCTTTAAGCGATTGTAAAAGATTAGTAATGGTTATTAGATGCTTGGGCGCATTTAAGTGCTTTTTACTTTACTTCATATAGAACTGCAACATTTAGTTCATGAAGATTGTGAAAGATGAGTAGTTGAAGATTTGTGTGTATTTCTCTCCAGGTGGATGGGTATGCTCATACTATTCAGAATGCCAGAGAGAAAGGTGAATATAAGAAGTTGGCAGCCAACCTGGCAGAAAAGCTGAAATCTCTGCGCTATCATGGCAATTACTTTGACAGGACAGAAAAGGAGCTGCATCGACTCTGCACGAGTGAAGGATGGTTTTCCTGCCAGGTACCACAGTTCAGTGGTTTGTGTAGATCACAGGGTGGGGACCAGTGGGGCGCGAGAAACTGCATCAGCACGTGGTTTTAGCTTTTCCATGAGAGCAGTGGGAACTGTGCCAAAGTGCAATTATGCTTTTCACAGGTCACATGATGATGGGAGGTATTCTTGGCCCTCAAAGCTTCTAGTCTACTTTTCTGCTCGTTGGCTCTTGCTTTAGGCCACAAGACGCACAAAATTGTCCTGTCTGTCACTCATGATTATTGTTTAAAACGGAGCCATCACATGTCCATCTTTGCTGACATACCACATTATTTCTGATGTAAGACAAGCTGGCTCTAGCCTGACTTTATATTTTCTTTCGAATGGCTGAGCAGAATTAAACTACGCAAGCCTAATGCAAGGCTATTTGGTTATTCATTGTTTTGAAGTATTCAATAAATATTCAAAGAGGATTACATTGTTAAAAAACTGCCACAGCAGCACAATTTCTGCACCAGTCAGTTTTCTAATGCAGCCCCAGTGATTGTAAAGATAGACTGAAAGGTTTAGAACGTTTGATGGGTGTCATTTTTGAAAATATTTTGTGGGCCTCAGGACAAACACTACCTCTATATTGGGGTCCTGGAGTGTACATTTTTGGGTACACTGATGTACAAGTGTACCCTTTTCCATGTACAGTAAGGCATCTTTTTAGTGCTCTGAAATGGACAATAAAAACTGCTGTCTGCAAGTCCTACATTATTGGCTCTTGTTATTCATTCATCTGTCAGTATTCATTAGGCTTCAGTATCTTCACCTCAGCACATAACATACTAATTGTCCTTTGGTGTGTTTTCAGGGTGCCTTTGATCAGGCAACGTGCAAGTTTCTCCATTCAATAAATCCATACGGCAACCGTGAGAGCAGAATACTCTTCAGCACCTGGAATCTGGACCACAGGTTGAGTAATGTGATACACATAATGGACAACCTGACATATTCAATTTTTTTTTTAAAATGAGACTTTATTCGAACCCCTCTTTTTCAGAATTGAAAAGAAGAGAACAGTCATACCGACGCTTGTTAAAGCACTTCAGGGTAAAAAGAGCACGGACATAAACCTGGACTACTTCTACAAACTGCTGTTCACTCGTGAAAATCTCAAACTCGTTCACATTGTCTGCCACAAGAAAGGGGCTCACGATCTAACATGCGATTCACGGCAAGTGTACAAACGGGTTAAAAGGACTCAGAAATAACTTGAACAATGGCCTCTGTAGATTCATCTGGAGAGGTGCTGTTATTTTCATCCACTGGCTGGAAAAGTACAGCATTAATATACCACAAGCGGGTTCGGCTTTTGTTTGGTAATAATATATGAATTGTTTTTATATCAGGTGCTTAATTTTATATGGTTAAAATTGTGTGTAAAATAATATACACACATTTCAGGGACAGTAATAGTAGTACCTAACTTTAAAATGTACTACTTTCATAAAGACAAAGTGCCCCTTTCGATTGTGTACCGTTCTTGTAAACACCTACCGCCCTACGTTCTCCTCTCAGTAATTAACACTTTGATCAGCGGGTTGTGAGTATACTATTCTTTTTCATAGACTGTGATGAGCATTTTGTGTAAGGATCCATTTGTGTGGAACAGCTTTTCAACTTTCGAGTGGAAGTGCATTGCAAAATATTTTTATATATTGTTACGAGTACATTTTAAAAAATAAAATAAGCAACCTTTATTTTTTTAACTTTTTGTAAGTCCCAATAAATGATGACAGTTCTAAGCTCATGTGTGGAAATGGAAATGTTTTTTATTTCTCAACCAATCAGTTAGCGAGCTCCCAAAAATGCAGGTGTAAATTAAAGTCTCCTCTAAAACAGTTGTATTATACACAGCACTCTAGACTTACTCAAATCCATAGATGTTTCATTTGTTTGGACGGGCACTGTAGCTATGCAGAAGTAAAGTAGAATAATACCATGACTAACAATGAAATGACAATTTTACAAACATGATATCTGGTAGCAAAATTAGCAGAATCGTTTTTTCAATACAAAAATATACATACGTATAATTATCAAAACTGGCAAAGAATTTGATGCCTTTTACAATTTATACAGACATGCAGATATAAAATAAATTAAAAGCGTATGCCTATGAATATAGAGTTAGTGCAAATGTTTCATACAATAAGAACTATACAAATTACATATACCTTGGCAATTTCAGATTTACAATGTGAATCGATGTAACATTCTTCGTATAATCAAGTTATGACTTCTGTACATCAGAATCCTCAAGAAGTAAATGAATAAGGAAATACATGTGTAAATAAAAGCCTCATCATTGTGTAATCTATTATACAAAAGAAATCAGGCAATCAAATTGTTCTCTTTTTTTTCTATAATCAGTTACATGCATTTTTAAAATCTTGATTGTAAAAAAAAACAGCTTGTTGTTCAGTCAACACCACAAATTTTCATCAAGAGGCACTTTACTAAAAACACCAGTAAAACATGTGAGCACAGCTTCATGTCCATGTTAAAACAAGTGCGTCATGCTTGACTTGTGCATAAAAAGAACAGCTGACTGCAAAATTGAAGGGCTGTGTAAAATTGCTCTAACCAGTTTCTCTTCTCACACTGCAGTCTGTCTGCACAAACACTGGCTGAAAAAACATGCATTCTTGTACAAAACCTACTCACATGACCTATATTCTATGCTGTGGGTCTCCAAATTATTGGCGAAGTGCTGAAGTGACTGCAGGTTTTCAGTAAGGTGAAGCAGAATCTCACCAAGATCCACATCTTTACTTTGTTGGTTTCAAACAACTGATTAGTTAGATGCTCGATTTCATTGAAAACCTGAAGGAACGACGGCGCTTTGCTGTAGGATTATGGAGTTTAATGTAATAACCATCCTTAAAAATATATTTTTGTTTCATTTCTATGCAACACACTGACTCAAACTACCATTGGATGTCCAAACCTCAAGTCACTCAGGTCATTTGTAGCATGACAGACTGTTGACAGATTAACTTTGGTTTAAAAAAAAGAAAACATTCATGATTTTAATTAGGAGTGGTTCCCTGAATTACCCTAACCCAATCAGTTTTATTGGACAGATGTCCAGTCATCAGATCCTAATTATTTTGTGACCTCGGGTAGATTTCTATATCAGACTGTAAGAAGCATCTCAGAAAGAAAAGGCCTCCTTTTGCAGGTCGGTTGAAGTGTCTTTCCCCAATCCTTTTTAGAACCCCTCAGGTTTTTAGGAAATGCAGGTACGGCAGATGCCTCAGAGCCACTCAGCCTTAGCATTAATGCTTGTTATGTGTTCTCCTCATCACTGTCCTCTTTGGCAAAGAAATGGCGCCTCCTGTACTCTCGTCTGCTCATGCCCTCCGTGGTGGCGGCTTTGCGTGAAAATTCCTTAAAAAATATATACGATGTTTAAAAACTATAATCAAATAACTACCAGTAAAAATTCCACCTAATTGAGAAATGACTGTGTTGTCTCCTGACTAAATATTCTGTTTGAATGTATTATCACTTGATATATTAATATATAAACATCTATATATTCATATGCCAGGCAAAAGAGTGAATTCTTGTTACAGTAATATCAATAGCCTGATGTGTAGTGGGAGGAAAATTCTAATTTCCAACCATCACTGACAGTAGTCATACGGTTCGTCAAAGTGAACGAGAACTGGCTGGTGTCCAGCAGTTTGGTGATTTCTCAGCAGATAATTCCCAGGTTTAGCAGGTGAGACAGGGCAGAAAAATCACCAAAATATGTTGGTCTCTGGTTCTCCAGAACCAGCACCTTTGTTTAGACCAAGGTGCACATAACCATAACGTTTCACTAAATGTCTGTTGATTAATAAATAATTTGGGTTGTCATAACTGATTAAAAAAACCTTTCAGTAAATCAGTGACTGGCAGACGGCACTAAAATCGTGCCTATTTGAAAGCATCACCAAGGGCACTTTTAAGATTCATTTAGTCCAGACAATGCCACTTTTTAATAAATCTTATTTGTTCATGCTTTTACAGTAAAGTATGAGTTACTGAATGTCGATTTTTATGGTTTAGCCTTTTTAGGATATACAACTAATCGTTAAATTAATGTCATGTAAAATGAGATCAGACGTGTGCTTACACTTACCTGGACTGCATTCAGGTTTCCAAAGAACTGTTCCACCGGGAAAATGTGATTACTATCCTCATCGAAGAAAACACTGGGGTCTGTTTGCTCAGCTCTGTTCATCTCCTGGTCTTCCTCCATCTTTCCGTCTGTCGCAGCAGGGCTCATTTTCCCCGTGTTATTCTCCTTTCCTCTCCGCTCTCTACGAGTCACCAGTCCGGCCTGGAGCTTTTCACCTTCGCTCGAATTCCCGATCAGTTTCTCCTCTCCTCCTCCGCCGTGAGGTCGCCTCTTGGGGAGCCGTTTCCTCTCCCCGCTTTCTCCAGCCATCTGCCGCCTCCTTATTTCACTTCCAGCCGAGGACACGATCGCGCAGAGCGCTCTCCTGCTCCTCCTCTGCTCTCCCTGCGGCTACTGCTGCTGCTAAAATATTAGCGAGGACCAAAAGGGTCAATCCCCAAATTCAGGGAAAGACTGAAAAGCTAAATTGTGTT
>JBBMFX010057961.1:0-10953 GCA_037832545.1 Rhabdalestes septentrionalis
GGGTGGCTGTGCTCTGTGACAAAAAGCATGATGCTGTGATGAAGCAGATTAGTCTTGATGTAGAGTGGTGGATTGGTATACAGTACACTACATGAGGTCATCTTAAATGTCCATAATCCATATGAGTCTGAGGTTGAGTATCTCAATAGACAGGCTTTAAAAAAAAATTTTTTTATCCAACATAGTAGCACCTACAGTGTATATGTTGTGAGGGATATGAATGCTGGTATTACTGCAATTCACTATTTACTAATCATTTGACCTGCTTCTGCGAAGATAATAGCTTTACTCTATGAAATAGATTACTGCTACCTGCAGAAAGTTATACATACATTAAGTGAAGCTTGGCACACAACATCATGACTTTACCATTGTTTAAATACAGCTGATGCAAATGCAGCTGTAAAGAATTTGGGTATTATGTACAGGGCAGCACTAACAGACCATATAAGTTTGGCCTTCCCAATAAATGTTACTTTAAATGTAGCAACAATAATGCTATCCGTGGTGATGTGAGTACAAAATTAGACTGGTCAACTCTTTCTGTAGAGGATTTTCCAGCTTATTATACAAACACAGACCAATATTTTAGTAATGTCCAGAGAATCTGTAGTGTGTAAGGATGTTCACTGTCAGATTGAGGGGCAGAGTGGTAAACTCTGCACCATGTATGATGATGTAGTCGCTGCTCTGTAAAAGGGTTGTAAACCTCTTCACAAACACAGGACAAACAGGAACTATAATATTAGACCTGGATGGAATGTGAATGTAGGAAGGTAAAGCTCGTGAAGCTTACAAACTTTGGGCCCTGGATGGGAGACCAAGGCAAGGCCCAGAGTTTGAGAATAAAAAGATAGCTACTGTAGAAATAAGGATCCTGTTTATATAGTTTTAAATATATTTAACAATTTATTTACACCTTTTCTTGTTTTGGATTTGGTAAGACTGTGATGGTGCCACCCTATAAATTGTGGCCGGTTGCGCATGACGAGGAGGAGGCGGGGCCAACCGATACGGTCATTGACCTCGGCTCGCGTCAGCTCGGCTCGAATCAACTTTCCTCAGTTAAAATTGTTACAGACCATTGCTTTTTTTCTTATTTTTTGTATTATTTATTTTTCAATAAACCGAAACCACTAACAGTCAAACACTCTCTGGCGGTTCTTGGACGTGAGTTGTGAGTCAGACACTGTGACACCCGCTTTCTCCATGTGGTCGAAACAGACAGGAACATTGGAAATAGGAGGTCTAAAGGAAAAGACAAACCCTGTTTTTGCCACTACACTACCTGAGCAAGCCATGGCCGGTAACTTGATTTGTAACAATGACACTGACAAAGAGGTGAGGTCCCTCAATAACTGTAATCCTTCCCTTCTTTGTACTTTTGAGGGAGTCTCTGGATAAGATAATGTTGTAGAATTATGGAGACAACACTATAGTTTCCTCTTTATTGATTTAAATATGATCCCTGTATGGAGGACTCTGTTATCAGCAGTGATGGGAATAACGGCGCTATAAACGGCTATACTTTTTTTTAATAACAAGTAATCAAACCAATTACTGTTTCCCCCGTTACAACGCCGTTACCGTTACTGACCAGGGCCGGATTAACATGGCCAGGGGCCCCTAGGCTACAGGTTGCTGTGGCTCTTCCCTGGATAATCAGTTTGGTTTTAAGCCAAATCATCGCAAAGGAATGTATATTTATGTTATTAAGGAAATAATGAATTTGTATAGGGTTAAAATTCAACTGGTCTTATGTGTTTTATCGATACTTTCAAAACATTTGATAGAGTAAATCAAAAACAGTTTTATATTAAACTTAAGCAAAAGGGTGTGGGCATTTTGTGAGGCTACTTGGCTATTAATATGCTTAATGATATATCTGCCCCTTTTCAAGTGTCCAGTAGTGTTAGGCAAGGAAGAATTATGTTCCCTGTCTTATTTAACTCATATATGGATGAACTGTCTAGGCAACTGAAAGCTTGCAACACTGGCTGTATGATTGGTGGCAGGCTGGTGAATTGCCTTATGGATACAGAAGATTTTGTTACCTTTAATGCATGTAATCCGGGGCTGCCGCATATTCTTAATGAATGTACTGAGTATGGTGTGAAACATAATTCCTGTAAAAGTGCTGTTTTAAGATGTAGAACCAAACAGGATAAATGTCTTGTGGTCTCCAAAAAGATTAACTACCTTAGCTATTGTATTACAGATTGATGATGCTGAGGAGGGAATGCTAGTCTGATGTTTTTATCTGTAGGAGTGAGCACACCTACAGCACTTTTAAGAAACCTGATTGTTTAAGCATATGTGTCCTCTGGATGAATCGACTTCTCAAATTACATTGTTAGTTGTTCTCGGTACACATCCAGATTGAGAGTGCTTTGGCTGAAATAACTGTATGTAATTTTATTCTTTTTGTTTTTATCTGTCCTGTCTTGTGGGGTTATGGGTATATGTCTGTCAAACAAACAAACAAATAAATAAATGAATGAATAAATATTTACTGTAGAGAAGCTACAGCACAGTACAGTAAATGTCATAAAAAAGCCCAATTTTTCCATAACCAATTCTTCATTTATAATCTGAAATTTGTAAATGTATTAGACAAACATAAAATGTGCCACTGAAAATTATTTACTGTTATGGTCAACATATTCAATCACTTATTTAAAATAAAAAATAGCCTTGCACGAGAAAATACTATCAGCTATTTTCCATGACCCTACTTCAATATACATACTACAGATCAAAAGTTTTAGAACACCCCAGTTTTCAGGTATTCTGTATTGAAATCCAAGCGGTTCAATGTATCATTGTTCATTCTGCAGAAAGTTCTTACCAACTATGTAGGTTATAGGTTGCTTTGTTCTCGCTCATCAGTCCAGATGATCCTAAACCAGTTAAATTGGTAGCTTCTGAGTTACTTTTAACAGTCAGTTTGAAGCACAAAATGACATGATATTAAAGGAGCATTAACCCACCCACAGAAACAACAGGATTTTGCTGCATTATACAGGACTTAGCTTAGAGTAAACCTGCCCAGACAGCATTCCAAATTATGTGCTCAGAGGGTGTACAGATCAGGTGGCAAATGTTCTCGCAGACAGTTTTCGGAAAGCTTTCAGAAAACAAATAAATATCGCTGTTACAAGCTACAACAGCTTGACTGATCTATGAGCTCCAGAGACTGATTTATGAGTTCAAGAACCAATTTTGCCATTTGATTTCACAAATTTAAAAACAATGCGACTTCATAAAAAAACACTATAAAATGTGATTTACATGAATAATTCACCCTATTGCAGACATTAGGATTCTTTTTTAAAAGGGTAAATTGCTGCCACCCTGTGGGAAGTGAGTAGATTGAAGTGACGATTTATCATACGTTAACACCACTGCACAGTGTTAACCGCACCCGGGGAGAAGTGTGTGGGGATGGTACGTTGCTCTGGGGTACCTCAGTGGTGCAACTACCAATTTTGGGATGAGAACCCCATTACTTTCTGTTCACAGGGGCAACTCACAAGCCACCAGCTAGTTAGAGGACGTATTTGTCACAAAGTGAGTTTTAGAAGTTGGATTGATGGACGTAGCTATGAGGCTCAGGAGTTTAGAGTGTTTTATTCTACAGTTTAGAAGGTTTTATTCTACAGATATTAAAAATGTTTTAACTGAAAGTTGTGAGTGATTTGTTGGTTACAAATTTCTCAGAAATTCGTGATGTTTTCTGAATGCACAGGGAGGCTATTTGAAGTGTGGAAGAAAATTGTCTGCACTTTTCTTTCACCACACGTTCCTCTCAAACTGCCTACACACAAGCGCACACACAAACCCCCGATCGACTAAACCTCAGCTTGGTATCAGGGTGGTCACCTCCTCCAGCAAGGAAAAACGTGCGCTTACAGGAAAAGCGTTCCAAATTTGTTGCCTGCTTATTTTAAAAGTGGAAGTTACAAAAATTTTATCTGATGATGTTTAATTAAATTTAATGCATTAACCCTTACAGTCCCGCGTGAACTCGCCACAGCACAGAACAATGTGAAATTCATTCTCCGCATTTAACCCATTCACAAAGAGGACCAAAAGGCTGCCGTCAATAAAAGGTGCCCGGGGAGCAGCGTGTGGGGACGGCACGAGCTTTTGGACCTTTAACCAGCAGCTGCCATATAGCTGCTTAATTTTTGTGACATTTTCTGAAAATGTTCTTAAAACAACTGAACTCATTATCATATGGGATATGAGTGGACTTGAATTATGTGCGAATGTTTTTGTGTTGGATTCCTATGTTTTCCCTTACAGATGATTATGATCATTCACAGACAACAAGACTGTTACTGTTCGTCTGGTGGAAAGAATGGAATACAATTTAATTCTTCTTTGTTGCCCATAACTGTAGGTACCCCAGACAGAATATTCTATTAAAACTCACTGACATAGAGCCTGGCCCCATGAACTTGGGTTTTAACTGTCAGGAGCTTCCTTATTGGGATACTTATACATAATCATAACTGATTTATTGAGTCCAACAATTACAGTTTATATGCCATTTTTATGTGCACATTGTTTTGTTGTATTATTTTTATTTTAACTTTTTAAAGTAAAAAGTTATTTTGCAAAATAATCTCTATATCAACATTTGGAAGCTGGAACTACAATTACACTGATAGCCCAGATAGCACACATCCGTTAAAATGACAATGATTCCATTTCAGACAAAGAGGATCTTCAGTGTTGATCCAGCACTGATCTTGCACTTTGAGAAGGCCATCTATTAAATTTGTGGATGGATTTAACAATGATTCAACACTGTTTCAATGCTTGTATGGCAAAAGTGCTTTCAATGTTGGATATTTTCAGTAATATCAATGTTAATTAAGCACCTAATATCAATGTTGCATTAAAGTTGTTCCTATAAAATGTTCAACAATAAAAATCTGACCAAATTTTGTTAATAATTCAACACTGGCCATAAATCAATACATTTAACCATAATTAATTGTTGAACATTTTCACAGAATGTGTTTAATGTTGGTCTTAAATATGAAGAGATTAAATTAATGGCTCTACATGGATGAAGCACACAGGGAATCTTAAATATAATTTCCTTCCTTAAAATTCGTCTTTCACGTTGATTCTAATGGAGGTCACATGCTGTTTTGAAAATTTGTTTAAGGAAACAACCCGAAAGGAATGTCCTCCATTTGTACTCAGCAGTTTTAATGGCATTCAATATTTATTAAAATAAAGTAAATGCTTTTTACATTTTCACAGCTGCACACCTGTAAAGAAAAAATGTACAGCATTAATGTAATTAATACAGAGGTCTATGATTAATCTTAAACAACTATCAAACGACTTACTATTTCAGTGGCCGTCCCCTCTTGCTGAAGAATTCAGGAACAACTCAATATATCTGTTTTCTGTTTTGGAAAGGGAAACATATGATTCAATTTTAGTCCAATTATGTCTACACCACAGGTGGATACTGCTATTTTTAATGCGTCCCTACTATGTTTTATTGCTAGATTTTAATGTTAACATGATTCGCTGAGCTAGGATTTATTTAATTTTAACTTACGTATAGATTCTTTGTCTTTGGACATCGCCGACACTGCATCCTGATGGGAGGCAAAGTAAGCCTCAGCTTCTCCCCAGGGTTGCCCGTCAGGACCAAACTCCATTAAAACCTTTGCTACCCTGATAGGAGAGAAAAACTGAGACAAAGTAAAATAATGACTGTAGGTCACTGTGTATCAATCCCAGTCCTAGTGACCCATTGCCCTGAATAGTTTTAGGTAATCTCAGGTGGCCTAATGGTTAAGGAACTGTTGTGGCAAGGAAGATAATTCAGCTTTGCTGGGCAAAGGGTACCCAACTAAAGTTCAAAATACACTTATCTTTAAAATACGCACTACTGTTCCTATAAGGCATTTTACTGCAGATATACATTAGGATAATATTATTCATAGCATATAAATTCATAGAATTTAAACGTACACACACACAAGTACAGAACAGATTTTACAGGAATGTAAAAAATAGAAATGTCAGTGAATAATGAAGTAAAACAGTCCCAGGAGAGCTACATGTTTGCCTCAACATGACAAAAGTATCCGACCACAAAGTCTTACGTTTACTATGTCTCCGGCTGTGGCTTCATAGGGTAGACCCCTCATATGTACATGGTGTGTTGGCACAGAGATGCTGTTTGCTATAAGAAAGGATAAGATTTAAATATTCTGCATTACATACATTCTGCATTATATTCAATATCACAATCTGAACTGGTCACAACTGTTATTGGCCCGCACTCACTTCTTTGTCTGATGAATGCAGTGCCCGAAGCCTCTTCCCTCCATTTGCCGTACTGCCTCTTAATCTCACTCTTCTTGCTGGGGAACACCTCAATGTATCTGCAGGAGGACAGTACTTGCAGCCTTAAGTTGTGAACTAGACAAGCCCAAATATATTGAAACAGCTTTGAAACAAATAAGTAGTCTATTAAGTAACTAAATTACTGGATTAGATTTGAGCATACTATTTGAGGAACCTTAAGTGTCTTAATGGTTAAAATGAGTTGTTTAATTCAGAAAATGTCTCATTGTTGACCCATGATATATTATAACTGAATTCTAGTAGCAGAAAAGGTTTTTAGCACTAGTCCCTGTTGGTGTCAGGCATCCCAATACTTTTGTCCATATAGTGTATTTCCCCTAATTAGATTCATTATTTCTTCCACTCAAAAGCTGATACACACATCACTTGTTGGCCCAGTGCAGTTTCATATATCTACTAAGAAACATGTAACTGCCTGACCTGTTCCCAAGGACCTCTCTGTCCCTCTGCAGGGCTTGATCTGCCACCTTTTGTGTGGCAAACTGCACATATGCATCTCCAGAATTTCGACCTTTGCGGTCCAAGACCAGCGTGACCCCGTCTTTCATGATGTCCAGTCCTGAAAGCAATCTTGTGTGAGTCAATACAATAATAAAAGTGGGTGGTATAAAAGACTTGGTTTTGTGAAGTTCTCACCTGAAAAGAACTGAAAAACATCTTGTTCTGTGCAGTTAAATGGAAGACCTCGGAGGCGAACAACTCCATCAGTAACAGGGCCTTCATCTGTGCTCTTCAGAATAATCTCAGCATCTTTATTTGTGACTTCATACACTGCAAACAAAAAATGATTTAAATGGAATAATTCAGCAAAACAAACAGACAAACAAACTTTCCCTTATCTTAAATAAAGTGCCAGAGGTTTTTTCTGGTTTGCACAGGAGCTTAAAGTCGAATGTAACCACGTGGTCGTGGAAGCTTCTATTCTACCAATAAGCACAGTGCACGCTGCAATCTTAAATCACACACCTGTCTCAAACTTCCTTGTGTTACATGGTTTTTGATCCCATTTGACAAAGAAAACATTTAGTTGCCAAACAAAGGATCAGGTGTGTTGAGACATTTTTTCTTAGAACCGAACTAACAACTGTTTGTGGAAACCGCAAAATATCTTCCACATTTTTCTTTGCTTTTTTTCAAGGCACTATATAATCTTTTACTTATTTTAATTCCAAATTATTACGAAAATTATAATTGACTAAATTTGTAACATTTATATTCATGTATAGACTAAATTAATTGTTCTGTAGACATTTTTTTTACTGCCGAGAGAATACAAAGCAATCGTATACTGACTGCTGTCCTCGTGTTGTGTTTTTAGTTTTTTTTTGTGTTTTATTTTTCTTAAAGCCCTAAGATGCTGCCCAAACTTGCTGCAACCTCTAAGCCTTCTGGCAATGAACCTTTGCCTCAGAGAAAGCTTGAGCATGTGCATGCACGGTGAGAGAGGTGAGTTACTTTAGTGCTGGTTCAAGGTTTAATGGCGTGAGTTGTGGCCTTACAGGAACTCAACTGTTATAGGAAGAATGGCAATGAAAAGAAGCTGCTAAGCTCAGTCACTGTCCAGTGTCTACTTTGACAGGCGGGTCACTATAATACGTCTCTTCCTGAAGCACCTGAGAAAGACGCGCCACCTGATGAACTATAAATCCTTGTTTTCCGTCAGTTTCATTCATTATTGGTTATTAACCATTCGTTTGACTGTATTTTTATTACTGACATTTTTATTATTGCTGTATTCACCATGCTTATACAGTGTACACTGTACTATATGGAAAAGGGTTTACCTGTACATTTCTTACAGGTAATGTATTAAGCTGCATTTAATATTGTTTTATGAGCATAATTGGGTAATTGGGGATGTCTTTAGGGTTTACATTATAAAAATGCATACAAAATCAACAAAAATAAATACTTTTTTTTTTTTTTTACCACAAATTCACTCTTTCAGAATTCGGGGGTGCTCTCTACTCACATTCTAATCATAAACCCCTCAAATTTCTGGGGTTTACTGTATTCTGTTATTTTGTGACATTGGTTTATGTCAGTCGTGTCTGGTTACTCATTTCCCACATCACAATCTGCTGTAGAACAAATTATAGAAATAACCCCAGGTTATATCAATCATGTGCAAATGACATGTTGGTAAATAATGACAGGATTTGATGGAGGCACCCGAAGAAGCATTTACTTGCATATTCTGTGTACTTTGTGAGCTCATCCGTGCATTCCTGCCTGATGAGATGATGTGAACGATCGGAATTATGCACTTGCCTTCAACATAGCGGGTCCCAAGATACTGCTTGTGTCTCTCCAATGCTTTGGTGACATCCTTCTCGTGCTCCAGCTCAATGAAGGCCTGTCCATTTGGCTTTCCACTTTTGTGGAGCATTAAGTGGACTCCATTTACACCACCACGAATCTGACACTCTGCATGAACACAGTCGTGTTATTACTGCGTCACAACATAAAGAGGGAAAGAAATATATGTAGGACAAAATAAACCCTTTAATAAAAGCAACTAAGCCATTCTGGATGGCATACAGAATCAAATACCTACCAGAGAAAAACTTCACAAGGTCCTCAGCACTACATGACCATGGCAGACCTCTGACTCGGATGATGTAGACTTCCTTTGTGTCCGTCTTCTGAATGGGAACGTACTCAGGAAGAGGTGGGTACTCATCATCTTGGTATGGTGGCTAAACAATTAATTTAAATAATCAATTTATTTACATATTTTTTTTTACTTGTTCATATTAACAGTGTCAAAACAGCTGCTAAAGTGGAAGCACAGTAGAAAGCAATTGCATCAGTCATTTCTGAATGAGATTACCAGTGTCCAAATGGGGGAAGAACAGTAAAATCGAATGTATAAACAGTATAATTAACAGGAAAGAATCAACTAATGCAAATGGGAAAGCAGTATTGGTGTAAAGTGTCCAATTTTCATGCATGAACACACTACAGCACACAGTGTGAACGATGCCACATTATTTTTTGCATTAAACCCAGAGTGTTAGGACATCTTTCTCAAGGGTACCTCAGTGGTTCCACTGGCAGTCCTGGGATTAGAACCCACAGCCTTCCGATTGTAGGGGCAGATCCCTAACCACCAGGCCACAAGCTGCCCTTTGCCTAATGGACGGAAGACAAAGGTTTTGTTTTCTGGGGAAAGAATCAGTCGATTCTGCCCGGGGAAAGAATCTAATTGGTGAATGAAGCAGTCGACTCAAATTTAGTAATTTAGTCAAATCAGAAAACAATACAGGGTGTGAACAAAGTCATATAATTCTCTGCATTAAACCCAGTGTGTGAGGATGGAATCTTTCCCGAGGGCACCTCAGTGGTGCCACTGTCAGTCCTGGGATTCATTAGGGAAAGAATCAGTAGTCTGTAATATAACTTAGATTCAAATTTGGTAATTTGGTAAAATCTGAAAATTCTAATGGGATTTTCACAGCCCATTGGAACAAGTAGTGCGTAAAAACAAGAAACCCCGATGCATGATGGAAACATTTACATAGAAAATGGGCCTCCTGTTTTATTCATTGGTTGGTTTTGGACCTTCACTCTACGTGTTCATCATGTGTGAGTCAGGTTAAGCATCTTAGCATCGGGCTAACACCCCAGAGGTGAACTGAAACTCACCTCTGAGCTCAGACCTCTCCAGTGTGATGTCCAGGAATGTTTGTGGTGAATCTTCAGAGCAGGTTCTCTTGCTGGAGTGTGTCTTTCTCTGCATGTCGTGAACTTGGGGGACCCTGAGCTCACACACACACTTCTGCAGATCTTCTGCTGCAGGACCTCCCGAACACATCGTCCTCTCCCAGAGGAGAGCAGGAGAGACCAGACCAGACCAGTTCTCCCAAACACAGCCATCAGAACGAGAACAGATCAGATTTAACAGTCCACAGACAGACTGACCTGAGACAGAGGACAGCGTGAGACACAGTCAGTGAAGCAAGGAACACAGTCTAGTACGGCCAATCATTTTTTCAAAATAATAGTCTTAGCACTTTTCACTTCCCAATAAAAATTATAAATAAAACTTCTAAATCTTCACTTAAAAATTAAACCTCTGTGCCTCCTGTGGGACATGTATGTCCACTTCGTCCTCTTTTTAAATTTAAGCTCTCTTAATGAATATGGAATGAAACTTCCCAAGGGTTTTGAGCTTTTTCCGATCTTTACATTTTTAACTTCAACTCATTGAATAGATCAATAATATACTCCATACATCCAATTGTAAGACTTGACGCCCTCGTGAACAGTTTTGGCCAATTTTTTAATTCCGTATTATTTACATTGTGAAATCATACAGTTTAGATTAAAACACTTTCATTCTAAACTCAACACTTGAGAAATGTAGTTTTTAGTGATTTCTACTAGATTATGTAATTTATCCATTTTTGGCCAAGCAAGCAATTTTATATACTGTAATCTTAGTTACCAATATGGGAGTATGATGGTTTACTGCTCTCCAATAGAACAAATGAATGACATAATTTAGAGACAGGTGTGACCTTAAGGATGCCAGATAATGGTTTT
>JBBMFX010057982.1:0-10953 GCA_037832545.1 Rhabdalestes septentrionalis
TGGACTGGAGTTTAACACACACTGGCCTGGAGTTTAACACACACTGGACTGGAGTTTAACACACACTGGACTGGAACGGTTTTTCACTCATGCTGATTTAAAATTTCATTTTAGTTGTCTCTTATTTCTTTATATAAAAACGTTCTGCTCGTTCGAGTTTTGGGACGACCGGCCGTAAAGTGATCAGGGTTCAGTCAGAAACTCAAGGGGGGAGTACATGAGGACTACATATATTAAAAATATATATTTTATAAATCATCCCAAGAAAAGCTTTTGATAAAATTCGAGGCGTGGGGTGGTTAGTGTAGTGAATAGCATCGCAGCCTTCCAAGCAGGAGAGTGGAGTTGGATTCCTACCCTCTGTGAGACGCCACACCACTCTACGCTAATAAGAGTCCTTGGGCAAGACTCCTAATGCTACATTCACCTATGTCCACAGAACCCACCACAGCACACAGTGTGAAACTCTTTCTCCGTATTAAACCCATTCACCTAGAGAAGCAGGGGGCGCCACCCAGGAGGGGCACCCAGGGAGCAGTGTGTGGGGATGGTACCTTGTCCAAGGGTACCTCAGTGGTGCCACTAGTAGTGCTGGGATTTGAACCTACAACCTTCTAACCACTAGGCCACCAGCTGCCCACAAAAAGGAGGAGGTTGTTGCACACTGTGGCCATTCTTCACTGAATGTTAAAGCACATTGAATGAGTGTGTATAATAACGTGCTACATAAATAAACTTGAACTTGCTACTCAGCCGAGATCATCCAGATCTCCATTTCCCTGATGAGGAGAACCTCACCCAGAAAGCTGTGTCTCTACTATTTTTGGAGACCGAGAGATAACAAACACACAAATGGTTCCTCCTTGAATAAGAACCGCAATTTATCTGACCCTTATAAACAAAATCACACCGTACTACGCTTCTGTTTACTCACTGATATACATTTCTTTAGCATGTTGCTACATTTGTTTCACAGTTGCTGTTTGCTCCACTTCCTTGGGTCCTTTGGCATATATAATATCTTGGATGTCAGGATACCGTATCTGACACAATCCTCACTTTCTTTTTGTCCTTTTTGTTCTTGTGGTCCTGTTTTGTTTCCCTGTGTAGCCTGTAGATGGATAAAATGATAAACATAGACTTGACTTGACTTGCTATCCCTCTGGTCCACCATAAGCCTGATGTAGTAGCCATGAGTCGCCACAGGGGGGCAGTGTTGGAGTGCACACGCTGCAGGGTGGAGAAAAACAGGCTTTTAAACATAACCACAGTCTAAATGATCGAATATATAGCAATAAAACCCAGCATTAGTCCATTTCTCCATTAACGTCGATGGGATAAAAGTTTTGGGACTCTTGATTGTGGTGTGTCTGGAGGTCTGGACGGGAAAGTCGGTGCAGATATATGATTGGGTACATTAGTATGCCCTGCAGGACGTCGAGTGTGTCCAGGCTCTGGCATTCTCAAACAGTCCCACTCGGCCAGTGCAGAACAGGAGCTGTCCTGAAAACACCCCTCAGTTAAATGTTCCCTCGGAGATAAAAATGCAATAAAAACTGCCCTGAGATCAGTGACCTCTGTGTTTCTTCAGTGTCTCAGACGTGGGTCGCTCCAGACTGTGTGCAGTTTTTCTCTCTTTGCTTTATTCATGTGTTTACTTTTACAGTCATTTATAAAATATTTAACCTTTTATGTTTTCTCACCTTGTTAAATAACTCCCATAATGTGAAAACACTGTGTGCATTGTTCTGCTATGATGTGCAACAGTCTACTCTGTGCAACATTTGTGCAATATTGTTCTTATCAGGTGTTAAAAATGTGCAGGATCATGTGACATTTTCTAAATGCGAGCTGAATCCCTTCATTGTGCAAAGTATCTTAGGACAATAAGTTAGTTCAATGTTATTTTTGTTACTACTATTGGTGTCTAAAAAGTACAATAACGTACTTCAAACTGCCATCTGTGTTTTTCACATAAGCAATTTCCTCCGGGATAAAAAAGGTTTTTTGAGTCTGACTTTGCTGTTCTCTATGATTTAATTTTTTTTTTTTAAGGTTTAAAGGACAATCACTGTTTGTTTGTTTTTTGTAATTTTTTTTTTTAACACATTGTGAGTAAAAAATAAATAAAATCTGGACTTTCAGAACAGGATGTTACTTGTTGTGTCGTTAGCATTTAAGATTATTATTACTATTATAATATTACTACCACTTGTGCTAACACTAATATTCATTATTGTTGTTATTATTACTATTATTATAAGAATTCCTGCGTCAAAGATGACTATATAACTGTTCTTTGTATAATTCCGGGTTATTCATTGTTATTTTCCCTGATAACTGTAACCATTTAATTAATAATAATAATCTTTACCGATTAAAGAGAACAGAAACAACTGATCAGTAAAAAACGAAGGCCTTATTTAAACATGGCATTAAAGAAATGCAGAAGTTGCTCTCACATATGTTTTATAAAAGAGAGAATTCGAATCTTATCACACTAAAGTGGTGCTAAAGAGGAGCTCCGGGTTTTAAACCTGACTTAACAGTGAGTGAAAGTGTTTTAAAACAATAACGTTCCTCTTTCATCATTGTCATTATGTCATTAATCACTGCAGGGTTGGATGTAGTAATAAGGGCCACTACTCCGAGGCCGCTCCCCTCGGCGGGCCGCACTGTAGTCCTGGACCGCTGCCTGATTACAATCTGCCCATTGTCCCGGGAAATATTTTTCCTTCGCTGTTAGTAGTTCCCATGGCGAGCGGAGGAGGAGGCTCCAGTCTTTCCCAGACCTTCACAGCCTCTTTTCTTTTCACACAGGACAAAGGCCTCCGTTCCTTTCATGACACTTGGCAATGGCATCATCTGACAGTGATGTCACCCTAAAGCCCGAAGGCCATTGGCCGGCGGGGAACGGGCTACTCTCAGTCCATAAAGACCGGCCAAAATCGGCTTAAAGTTAGACCTGGATCTCAGCAGGATGCTGAAAAGGGGGAAAAAAATGATTAGAGCGAGCATTCATGCTGGGTGACAAACCGCTACAGGAGCCAGAAAACTCAGACGAGCCTGAAAAAGTTTCGGGGAGCAGAAAAATGGGCTCAAAGCTGAAAACAGAAAAAAGTTCTTTAAGAGACTTTAATACATGCAGTGAGTGAATGAATGCATGAAGGGAGGAATCAAAGGATGAATGAATGAATGAATGAATGAAGTGAGGGAGGCAATCAAAGAATGAGTTAATGAAGATGTGGATGAAGGAATGAATGCATGCATCAGTGAATGAAAGAATAAATCAATGCATCATTGAATAAAAGAATCAACTAATGAGTTAATGAATAATTAAATGAATCAATCAAACAATTAATAAATACATTTTTGAATGAAGGAAACAATGAATGAGTGAATGAATAAGAGAATGAATGAATGAATGAAGGGAGGAATCAAAGACTGAGTAAATGAACAAGTGAATGAATGAAAGAATGAATGCATGGATCAATGAATGAAAGAATAGATCAATGCTTCGCTGAATGAAGGAATCAACAAATGAGTTAATGAATATTTTAATGAATCAAGCAATTAATTAATTAATAAATGAATGTAGGAATCAATGAATGAGGAAATGAATAAGTGAAAAGGAAGCGAATCAATGAGTGATTCAATACCAGAATGAATGAATGCATATGTGCATTAATCAATAAATAAGTGAATGGACAAATCAATGAAAAAAATTCATGAATCCATGAACGGAGGAATCAGCGAACGAGTAAATGAATATATGAATGAATGAATGAATGAATGAATGAATGAATGAATGCAAATATGAATGAATGAATAAAGGAATCAATGAATAAGAAGGTGAATGGAATAAGTAAATAAAATAATGCATGCATTAATCAATTGAGGAATTGGTTAATGAGTTAGTGAATGACTGAATGAATGAATGAATGAATGAATGAATGAATGAATGAATGATAGAGATCTCTGTTTAGAAAGATATGGCCATTTATCATGCAGAGGAGGACTAACTCCCTGACACACATTCATCTCCAAACACACAGCAGCCCACTGGAGTCCAGGAAGCCACAACAGTGATGACATAACAGCTCCTGCGGCTGCATGGAGTAAATTCCCCTCAAAAGCATCTTCACAACTATTCTGATGCAACTGCATCATCTTAATAGGGCATTAAAAAAAAAACCCAAACATAATCGCAATCAGCCCACATGATCCACATCAATTAGGCCATTATGTGCCGCTAGGAGTCCGGAGGCCGGCGTTTGGTCAGAGGTGAACTCAGAAGACAATGGCTGATTAGTTTCCACTCCAATTACGGCGCTTTTGTGGGCAAATCAGTCCATTCACAGATGGCCTGCTGTGTGGCTGCGCTCTGAACGGACATCTCTAATGTAAAGGCCTCCTTGAGTGCTAACAGCTTCGGACACAAAAAAGAAAAAAGTAAGGATTTGGACCAAAACTCAAAGCAACTGCTGTAATTCCCAAATGTCCAAGAAGAGAAGGGATTCTTTAAAGAAGTCTGAAGAAATTCCCAAGTCTAAATGCGCATTTAAACTCGGCGGCAGCCTCTGAACACACGGTTGGTCAAATCAGTCGAATGATGCTCTACGTAACGGCACCGGGAGATTATGGGATTATCTCCAGCAGAAGACGAGTCAGAGCACGACCTGGGGGAGGTTACTATAGGTCATTCTCTACTTCTGAGTCTGAGCCTGGCACAGCTTACTAAATAGAAATATAGATGGACAGATGGATAGATAGATGGATAGATGGATAGATAGATGGATAGATGGATAGATAGATGGATAGATGCATAGATAGATAGGCAGACGATGCATGGATAGATAAACAGATAGATGAAAAGATTTATAGATGGGTAGATGGAGGGTAGGTAGATAGATATGTAGACGGATGGATGGATGGATGGATGGTGGATGGATGGATGATAGATAGATAGATGGATAGATGATAGATGTATAAATAAATGGATATTGTTAGATGGATAGATAGACGTATGCAGGAGTGATTGGATAGAAGGGTGCAGGGATGGATGAATGGATGGATGGATGGATGGATGGATGGAAGGATAGAAGACATAGATAGATGGATAGAAGATGGATAAAAAATGGTACTTGAAAGTTTGTGAACCCTTTAGAATTTCTGCATAAAAATGACATCAGATTTGATAGCACACCCTAAAAGCTGATAAAGAGAAAAAATCGTTTAAAAATGAGACAAAAATATTATACTTGGTTGTTAATATATTGAGGAAAATGATTCAATATTACAGATCCGTGAGTGGGAAAAGTATGTGACCCTGCATGCAGCATCCAGTTCGGATCCCCTTGTGCAGCAATAACTGCAATTAAAGGATTCTGGTGATTAATAACTAATGATCAGTCCTAAGCTTCAGCATGGAGGAATTTTCAGCCTATTCCTCTGTACAGACGTGTGTCAGGTCTGAGATATTGGTGACTCTCCCCATGTTAACTGCTCACTTCTGGTCCTTCCTCAACATTTCTGGGTTACAATCCAGACTCTGATTTGGATGCTCCAAAACATTCACTTTCTTCTTTAACCATATTTTGGAGAGACGGCTTGTGTGCTGAGACCAATTTAGCTCACAGACAGACGCCCTGATACACTGTAAAAACAGAAACCCTAAATTTTGCAGTAAAAAATGGGCAGCTGTGGCTGCCAGAACTTTACTGTAAAAAATACAGTAGCAACGTTATTGGTTTTTCTGTAAATTTTACAGATTTTTTTTACAGTTTATAACTGTCTAATTTACATATTTAATTTACAAATAACAGTTGATACCCATCAAATCCCAGCATTTACACTGTAACAATTACGGACCGTCTTTTTTACAGTTCAGAACTGTCCAAATTAAAGGTTTATGTTGTAACAAATACGGTTAAAACCGACAGAAAACTATTTAATACAGTATATTGTTAATTTTACTGCAATAAAGCGTATTTTCCGTTAAATGTAAGGTCTTACTCTGTAAAACGAATTACGTTTTTTTCACTGTAAATTCTACGGTTTTATCCTGTAGCATTTCTACGGCATTTTACTGTTAAATTTACGGACATTTTTTACAGTGTAAATGACTGGTGCAATTTCGAATCCATTGCTCCGACCGGCCCAGATCCAGCAAAACAGGTCTAAACCATGACACTACCACCACCATGTTTCACAGATGAGATAAAGTTCTTATGCTGAAATGCAGAGATTTTCTTTACTCAAACCTAACACCAAAAACTTTTAGTCTCATTTGTATACAAAACATTCTTTCAGTGTCTTTCAGGCTCGTTCACATGATCTTTAGTGAACTGGAGATGGACAGTATTGTTCCTTTTGGAGAGCAGCAACTTTCTCCCTGAAACCCCGCCAGACAGGCCACTGCGGTTCTGTATTCTCCATTCTAAAGTCTTCACAAACTGTGATTGAATAGATAGATAAAGAGAGAGAGAGAGGGGAAGAGAGAGAGAGGGGAAGAGAGAGAGAGAGAGAGAGAGAGAGAGAGAGAGAGAGAGAGAGAAAGAGGAGGGTAGGGAGTTCTGTGGTGCATTGTGAAAGAAGAGCCACTTTTGGCTCCCTACAGAAACGTTTCTTTTTTTTAAATCCCTTTTATTAAAAGAACCATTTCTGTTAGCATTTGTGCAAAAAAAAATTTTTTTAGGAGTAAATAACTTAATGCATTAAATAATGTTTTTTGTTGCCATAAAATGTTGACCCAGAAACTGCAAATGCAGGCTAAGACCTTTATTTTTCAGAGAGCTCACAGACACACGGACACATCATCTGTTCTTTATATGATTGTAATGTTCTGTGTTTTCTTGTTTTAGTGTCGAGAAGTCGAGTGAAGACCCTCGGAACAGAGGAGCGCCTGTGCTCTCCAGACCTTTTCAGCGCTCAGCAGTTGATAAAGTTGGCCGACACTAAATGGCCTCAGTCTTTTTAAGCCATTTGCTTATGAAAAAAACGAAACAGTCTATTCAGGCTAATTCGATTGAAGCGTTTTGCAAATATGCAAATCAAGTTTTAAAACTGGTTCGGTTCAGTTCAGTTCGGCGCGGACGCTTGTTGGGGTAGAACCTTCTAGAACGTGTATCAGGGCACAACAGAGAGGGAGCGCCGACGCTCCGTGGCGAATGGAGCTGACTGGAGTTTATGAAGCTGCCAGTTTTCAAAGGCCTCGGGGTGGTAAAGTTTGGGAAGCGGCTCTTCAGGACCTCTATCCAAATCCCCGACTTGCATGTGCATGTCAGCCACACTCATTTACCGACCGAGGAACGTTTCAAAAGTCCGACTTCACCCAGAAACACAACCGAGCAACAGACGAAAAACATTAAAAAGTTTTCAGAGCGAGACCAACGCTCAGTCTGGGGTCAAAGTTCAAGTCGCAGTCAGTGGACCAGCCCTGATCCATCCATCAGACTGTGCTCTCGACTCGTCTCTTTAAATTGTATTGTAGTTTCACCTTTGTATGCTAAACCTGCTTTATTTATTTATTTGCTTGTTTGTTTGTTTGTTTATTTTTGGCTGGAAAACAACATCTGGAGACTTTTGTACCTCAAGTATAGTTTCACAACAGTGATGAACCTGATTATACTATTATGGTTAAAACACTAGTATGATTTTATTATGACTAAATTATTGCTCTCTCATTACTCTATTATGAATATATGATTACTAAATTTTTGCTATTATATATCATGTTTATTTTACCCCTGTAGTGCTACTATATTATCAGTCTATTATTACTATGACTATATGATTAATGTATTAATGCTATATCTATTATTACCAATGTTTTAACACAATTATTTCACTAAATAATCTCGCTATTATGACCATACTATTACTATGAGTAATAATTACTATATTATTACTCAGTTGTCATTGTTATTCATCGACTATCACCACTTTTTTTATTGTTCTATTTTTACTATTTTTAATATAAAATATTTTATTATTTTATACTATAATATACTATATTATTACTCTATTGTTACAGAAAGTTCTCTATTGTCATTACATTGACAGTATTATTACCCTATTTTTACTTTATTATTGTTATATTTTTACTAAATAAGCCGAACATTGTTTTTTTGTCTACTTTCAACTTCAAAATCAACCAGGATTACGTGATTTTGAAAGGTTTTAATTCACATTCAGCTGTTTCAAAAGGATAATTTGTTGCCAGTCAGCCAACGCAGGTTTTGCTTCGTCCATTTAGAAGCTACTAAGATTTTTCATCCTAAAGGATTCTCTTAAACTCTTCATTGTTTCAGAGCTCTTTATTGAGGTGGACCAGACTGGTGGTCTCCTTACAGCCCCCAGGAAGAGGCTTGCTGTGGCATCCGAAAAGATACTGGCAGCATCTGAGAGGAGAGGCAGCCACATTTCTGCCACATGGTCAATAGCAATTAGATACACTCACGATCTACAGACTGACACGCCAGCCATTTTCTGCTTGTACCAACACTGGCCACATTGTGAGATGAGATGTGTGGCTTGTCCCACAGTATAGTTTCATATAAAGTTGTATTAAATACACATATAAATAGTTATAAATGAGAAAATATTTTATGAATCATATTCAGGGCTTTTTACACAATATATGGATAGATAGATAAATAAATTCTGTTAAAATTTAAAATATATCAAAGCCAGTATACCGAGTCAAACTATCCAATTTTATTAATAATTTTAATAAAGAGCTAATAATTAAACATTTTACGTATAAACTTTTCTTTTTTTAAAAAAAGGTTTTAAGCGCCAAACCAGTTCTCATTTATTTTTACACTACTATTTTCCAATTTTTCCATATCTATTAGCTTTCAATGGGCTATCGCCGTGCCTTCAAGCCTGAGACATCTAAATGCTGTCTGTTTTGACAGCTCATATTTAAAAAGCACGTAACTCATAGCTGTGGTGTGAATGGGTGGGGCTTAACGGCTGCAAGCTGAGATTGTTTTTGTGACATCACAAAAATAACAATTTGCGCCATTTTGCAGTTTCATTTACATGTTTGGAAACTTTGATCAAGTTTACGTACTACCTTAAAACTTTTTATTTACAAAAATAAATGAAGAAAATGTTGGGTTTTTTTAATGATATGGGCCCTTTAAGACGATTCCTGAGTATAAAATGGACTCGCGAGCCTCAGGCGTTTCCTGACACGGTTAAATGTGTCTGAGACTGCACACGCCGTATGATTTTGTTAATCAACAAACACCCTTCAGAAAGAAAAGTGAGTCTTAAGGTGAATCGAGGGGTGGAAGGAAAATGAGAAAATGTGAAGAAAAAAAAAAGAGAGAGAGAAAGAGACAGAGACCCAGAGGTTTAGGACGTCAAATGTGTATTTCAGTCAGTTTTAACACAAATATCCAAAGAAAACTCCACAACTCATGCATTTGATATAAAAAGTAGTTAAAAAAGGTGCCCCATGTATTAAAAAGGGACAGTCTAGTCACATCATGAATAAAAATGCTGCTCTAACGATGTCAAGTTGCCAGGAGTAGACTGAAGCATCCGCCCGAATCGCGTTACGCCTTTTCGTATGTACGGACAGACTGGATGCCCTCGAAGGTCAGAGTCTGTCAAAGAAGGAAAGTAAAAGTTTTTGCATCAATTTACTTATTTAAGCATCATTAAACCCCTAATAGATCAGAACAAATCCAATTTGCATTGGCTTTCCATACATTTAGTGAATTATCTGCCTCCGTCTGGGAATTCAAAGGGGTTAAAATGTGCAACAATCAAAATATTATGCAAACTATCCGGGGCTTTTTACCATGATCAATTTACCGCAGAAGAATTCCTTACCAAATGTGAGACGAAACATATTTTTTGCTACTGTTTCAAATCATCTGATGTTTCTCAGATGCACTCAGAAGGCTTTCCCTTTGAACGTAAACGATGTAAAATTCCGGAAAATACATCATTTTAAAGGCCATAGACATTTTAACCATTGAGAGTGTGGTATTCTGAATAATCTGCCTCAGGCTTGGAGTTTAAAGGGTTAAAATGCAGGTCAAAATATATCAGAATCACAAAACCACGGATTTAAGAGGAAATTGTTTGTGTTTCGACTGCACAGACACAGGGACACAAAGACAAGTACAGTATAAATATAAAGTCTAAATCACCTCACCATGTTCTATACCCAAATACTGCATAAATACTACAGATAAATAACGTAAGTGAGTTACAAGTTAAACGAATAGTTGTTGGGAGTCTGTTGTAGCTGCAATAGAGATCAGTAGTAGATCAGTGTTATTGATATAAGTAAGTAGAGCCTATCAGACAAAATAATAGAGATATTGGACGTAATGCTACTGGTTTAGCACCCAATACGAAAACACTGATAAAACTAATACAACTTTGCACATAATTAAAGTGTTTTAGCACCTGATTAGAGAACGACATGATATTGCACATAGAGACAAACTGTGAGGTTCTACTGACCATGACCAATTTCCCGTCCTTCATCTCTCTGACAAACTTGGTCTCCTTCCCGTCCCACTTCTGGACGTGCACAAGTTTGTCCCCGTCCAAGGTTACTGTGGACTGTTATCAGACAGAATGGACACAGGACACTTTACTGACTCTGTTCGAGTTTGTTACTGTTTGATATTAAAGGTGACCTTGGAAGAATAAATTACACATTCAGGAACGATAGTGTATCAAAAGTAAGGGATACACACACATACACACACACACACACACACACACACACACACACACACACACAGATACACAGATACACACACATACCCCCCCCACACACACATACAAACAGAACAACAGATACAAACACCTACCCACTCATACACACACACACACACACACACACACAGAAGCACTGATACACACACACACACACACACATTTGCCCCACAATGCATCAAATCCCAAAAAACGGCCACA
>JBBMFX010058021.1:0-10951 GCA_037832545.1 Rhabdalestes septentrionalis
AGAAAGGGCGCGCAGACCCTTATCGGAGGGTAAGAGAGAGTGAGAGCGAGTGAGTGAGAGTGAGAGAGAGAGAGAGATAGAGAGAGAGAGAGAGAGAGAGAGAGAGACAGGGAGAGAGTATGGCAGAGAGAAACACAGTGAGGTTCAACAGCACGCTTCCATGTGAGGGAGAGAGAGAGAACAAGGGAGACTGAGGGTCCAGTGCAGGCCCTGGTCTGAGATGGAAAGAAAAGAAAACCAGTGAAGGGGATGCCACAAAGGCCGAAGATGCTGTGAATGCCCTCCCACTTCATTAGCAGTTATTTTGCGCCTCTCCTCTGGCTGAGAAAATGTTTTGGCAGAGGGCTGTGTAACTAAGGATGTCCTTGACAGGGCATAAAACAAAAAAAGTTTTTAGGACGGATGCGGAAAACAAAGTTGGCAGTTTCATTCACGGCCCCACACAAAGCTCCAGAGTCGCCACTCACTTGCCTGAATGCCAGTGAGGAAAGTAGAGAGTGGGCTACTTCTCCAACTAGGTCAAAGACTTAAGTCAGTTCGGTTTACGACTTCCAGTGTAAGACATTCTTTCGGTGTGGAGACTCCCGAGACCCCTCGGCAGGAGAAGGAAGGGGGAGACCAAAAAAACGAGGTGTTCATGGAACAAAACGCAACAAATTTACATCACAGGCGTCCAAAAGAGCGGATTGCCGACTTTATACTTTGTGACACACTTCACTATATCTTTCTTTTTTAAACCCTCCCCCTCGCCACAGTAATTTGGGTCTGCTAATAGAGGGTCTCCCATGAGAGGCTGGAGAACCTAGCCCTGGGCCAATTGCTCAGGATATAGTTGAATGACATAAATAGACAATGGTTAAAAATAGAGACAGCGACTGGGAGGGGCTCAATTGATCTACATTTTTGAACATTTAGGAGAAAAGAATAAAAGCTTTTGAATACAAAAGTTTTCACATATTTCAGTGAAGGTTCGAGCACGAGACACTTTCTCCCAAACCAAATATTCAAATAAGCACATTGCATCAAAACATTCTTCAAGGTTTAGTGCAGATATGATGCAGAAACACCTCATTTTCTAAATGAGAAGCATTGAAAACAGTCTAGTGTCAATTAAATAAACTTTTAAGGTTTTGGCGTAAATCATTCGTTTTTTAAATTCACAACAGTGTGGGTGTTATGGTACCCAAAGGAACATTTTTACCACTACTTTAAAAATATCTAGTTTGTTTCATATTATTTACGACAAGCACTACATCTTAAGCTCAGAATTTATTGTGGTTTTGTATAGAAACTAATTATCTGAGCTTGGTAGACAGACGTCTGGTTCGTTCACCCACTGTAAAGAAACACATGCTATCACGTTTTTTTCCCCACAAATGCAACGTTTCTTTCAGAACACCCTTAGTGACTTCTGTGCACATTTTCACCCAGTAAATTATAAAGAATTTTAAAGAGATCAGTGGAATTGCCCTTTAAGTCTAATGTTTATAACCTGATCTGTCATGCTAGACGAGCGACATGCCAGGAGGGTTTCTTTCTCTCCACAGAAAAAAGTTGTATTAATGCCAGAAGACCCCGAAAGGTGTTTAATGCTCAGGTAATCCCCCTCATTTTTCTTATCATCGTCTCCTGTGCCTCATTGTGCCCAAACATGGTAAAAGCTTGCGGGATATTTGCCCTGCTGGAAAGGATGCCGTCTCTGCTCTTCGGTTCAACTCGGCTCCACTCGGACCCGCTCGGCTTTTCCACCGCAAAATGTCAAGCTCTCACGTAACGTTCCCCACATTTCAGTGACATACAGCAGTAAAAGCCTGTTTGTACAGGTACGATTTGAACGTTTACTCCCGTGTAAAGACTGTATATCTCTTTGTAGCTTTTGTACAACTCTGCAGTTGCTTAAGATGTGTTGTTGCTTTTCTTCAACGCATGCCGGAAACGAGGGGAAAGTTTTGATGCTGCGTTGAAGCACGAAACCGCAAGCGCACTCACATTTCTCAGACGAGTAATAAATTATAAATAAAGACAAAAGAATGTGTCTTACCTCTAGACTTCTGAAAAATCCTCTTTTCGACCCCCAACGCACTCCTCAGCCCTCCCGTGTCGTTCTCGTTTCTCGAGTCTGAAGTTCTTTCCTAGCTCCACGCTAGGCTCGAACTGCCATTCCACCAATCAGAAGTGAGCCCTACACAAACGTCCCGCCTCCAGTCACGGTGCTCCACCAATAGAAGGGCAGCATTTACGGATGAGTGACAGGCACATGTGACGAGAGAAAGACAAGGTTGTTCTACGATGGCAGGGGCTCGAAGTTTGTTATTTATATTTGTTTCTCATTTTTTAAATAAATTTTTGTTACAGTAACTCTTTAACTATCTTATCTGGTACTTACAGGCCAGAGGGACGAGAGTAGGGAATGGGTGTGGTGAGAAAGACTAGGCTATGCAAATAATTTTTAAACACATCACCATTTCATTACATCTATTATATCCGTTTAGCATTGCGCTGCACCATTAAATCTGGGGGAAACCACAAACAATTACGTTGATTGTTTGTGCACGGTGCTTAAAAATACAGCATGAGACATTTGCTGAGGTTTTGAAGTGCATCACTAGGAAGAGAAACCGTTCTGATCTGATCAAAGTTCCTGGGGTCCAGCCATGAAAAATCAGCAAGGAGAGCGCGATGTGTAACAAGTCGTCCGTGGTTTGCGTCAATAGCAGCGTCCAGGATGATAGCTACCTCATCTTGAACCATCTCTCCAGCCCTATTTTTTTATTTCTAGGTAGCGCAGCCTCCATTTCCAGACCTATGCTGTGCTCCAGTTTCTCATTTGTCCATTTCACAAATGCGTTTGCATCTGCCCTCACAGTGTTGAAGTTTCTGGCAATGGTTTTGAGGCTCCTGTGAGGCAGTCACCATACAATGGGCAGAGAGGATGGTTTCCGGTGTGAAAACTGCCTCAGAAAAAGCTTTCCTCTGATTTTCCAAAATTTCCAAAGATTTTTTGGAGGGCATCATGCTGGGCCCACCACCGTGTTTCACCAATTGGACTGAGGCTTCTATGTTTTGTCTCTTCCTGGGTTTGTTTCTCTCACAGGTTAACCCTCTGACAGGACTTATTGGTGAGAAGAGCTGTAGACGGTGAGTGATCCGCTTTTAATTACTGTTTGCGTTGTGTTAGCAAGCACAAGACTACGTACATAAGCACATGAGTTGGTGGCTGAGAGTTCATCAGTGCTCTAAAGCCTTTGTACTCCCCCTGCATATTTGATGCCCCATCTGTTGCATTCCTGATGTACATGGCCTTGTCCAGATTCAGATGCTCTAAAACTGCAGAGAGCAAACCTAGGAAGTACTGCCCCGTGGAAGCGTCTTACCTTACTGTGGCAACAAGCCTCCCCTGCTCAGCCTTGCCTCTCTCCTGTACTCAGTCCTCTAGAAGTGGTCCAGCAACTGAACCAACAGAAAGGAAACTCCTTTTTTGTTCTGTTCACACTGAGTTTATTTGAAAGGGGACTCTGTTCTCTCTCTGCTCACCTCAGTTCTTTTTCTGTTCACTCTTCGAGTTCCTTATCCAACCTGCCGCTGCTGTTTCTTCACATTCACCTTTCTTTGGGATATTTTTTCCACAAAAGAGCAGATGTTGAAAAGCTCTACAAAACCTCTACATTTTCCACGAATTTCTGAGCAGCTTGGTAGAGAAACTTGATCTTGACAAGCATCTTTATGTCCCATTCATTTATTTATTGTTTTTTTAATTTTTATTTTATGATAATTTATTTGTTTATTTGTATTTTTTTTTGTTCATTTCATTTATTTTTTGTTGTGGTAAGCCTAGAGGGTGAAAACAGTCGAAGTGAACTTGGAGCTATTTGTGTTCAAAGCGTGTGAGTTCACCGAACCGCACCGCTTCCTCAAAGCGAACTGAACTGAGACCACCTCCCATACACATATTTAATGTACATATTTATATTTCTAGATTGTTTGTATAGTGTACTTTTCTACTGTACTGTTGGAATAGTTTTATTCTGTTTTATTGCTTTTACATTTTTGCTGCTTTTATCTCGTAGTATCCAATTTCAGCCGTGACCATGCCAATTTCCCACTTGTGGGACTTAACCAGGTTTATCTTATCTTACATTATTTACCCGCTGCTTATGTCTGTCTTTTCCTATTTATATCCAGTCTACCCAGAAGTCTTTGTCTGGCTGCTGTCTTTCTGACTAGCGGATGTTTTTACAGAGCCATGACCAAGCCAGGCTTGCGTTCTGTTTCTTTCCCAAAAAGAACCCAGATCTGCCTCTGAGCTCTCCACAGTAGCTTCTCTCCTGCTCTGGTTTGGCGATCTGCTTCGTAAAGGACTGATTTTGTTTGTCCTCTCTTTGGCTTTTAGAGCTTTTATCATTTTGCCCGGTGACTGTGTTAACATGGCCTCCAAGCTTGTTTGGGTTGTTGTGGGTCTGTGCTTGAGTGTCTGTTCTTGTCTGTGCTCTGTGTCCTCGTTTTTGGATTAGTTTGTTTCTTCTTTTGTATTATTGAACCTTGTGAATGAAAACTGTATCTAGCTGCTGGTGGCCTAGTGGCTAGGGAGTTGCCTCTGCTACCAGAAGGTTGTGGGTTCGAATCCCAGGATGGCTAGTGGTACCACTGAGATTTTGTGAATTATGCAGTGGGAATATTGAGATATTGGAGATTTATCGACTGACTATGTGGACACCAGTCTCTGCACCCCTACTGTTACTGAGATAGCAGTGTAGGGATTTGGTCTTTTCTACGCTTTACTCAAACTAAATTGAGGATTAGCGTGAAAATAAACAGGAGTTTGATAATCGTAGTCATGCAGGTTTCTCAGGTTCCACCTGAAGCAAAGCTTCTGATGTGGTGTGAGCACTGAGAGGATCGAGGATTTGGGACACTGTGCCCGAAACACATGAAAATAAGGATTTTCACATTTTCTTTGTAATTAAAGAGTTAAATTTGTTTTCCAGAGTGGGTTTAGTGTGAAACTTACCGAATTAGTTACTCTGGTGGTGAATGGTCTGAATTCGTTACTCTGGTGGTGACTAGAACCAGACATCTGAAGAGTTAAGGATCTTCAAAAGCTTCCTCACACAAGTTAATATGTAAAATGTGTACGTTGCCTGATGCCGGGGACCGTTTTACTATAGTAATGAAATGGTTTGGGCGTATTATGTTAAAAAGGCCTTTAAAAGCAGATACAGACCGAGTGCTACAAAGCTAAACAGGACCAAAAGAAACTCCACCCCTCCCCTACAGCTGATTTGCTTTTATACACACAAACTCATTTTTTGGTTCATTTTCTGTAACTGCTTTATCCACACTAGGGCACCTGGAGCCCATCCCGGGGTCAGCGGGCACGAGGCAGGGCCCCTTCTGGGCAGGGCAATATAAACAGTATAACCTCATAACTACATTTTTGTTCTTTGTTGTTTTATTTTCATATTCTGTACTATTGGTCAGTCTCCATGTGGGTCTGTAAAATGTAGAAATGAATAACCAATCAAAAGTGTTAAATAGTTATCCCAATTCTGATTTCGAATAATATTTAGAATATACATAGTTTTCTGAAAAGTCATGATAATAATTTTCTACAGTCTGTGCATAGTTTTGCAAGTGGCCCAGTAAATGTTGCTAAAATATACAAGCAGGTTCTACATATAACTATTAAAATCTATTAAACAAAACATTCTTTTTTGGGGGAATACTCAATTTCCAAGACATCAAAAAAATGACTTTGTTGCACCAAATCTGTGGAGCAAATAGGTAAGAAGACAGACACAGACATTTGGAGCAAACGGATGAAGGTCACTGATGTGCAACGTTGAATGACTGTGTAAACACAAAGTGAGGCCGGGCCTGTTTAAAAGGTTGCGTTTATTTTAAAGCAGCCACCACGGTGAGCATGAGCCCGCCACCACCCCCGGTACCAAAGACACATATCTTGATGCACTACACTCAAGTTCACTGCAGGTCCTCTGGCCTCTTGTCCTCAGGGAGCGCTGCTCGGGGTCCCGCTGCAGGAGCCGAGGAGGCCGTTTCCTCACTGCAGCCTTTCTACTGCTTCCAAACATCACTTACACTGAAACAAACAGGCAGAAGTCAAATGTCCACATACCAGGCATGATCTACAAAATTCCAAGCAGCTTTCAGTGCTCCTATTTTAGACAGAGCTCTTGTTTTTGGTTCTCATTACAGAGAATGGCTTCATTTTACTAGTGTGCCATCTAGTGGAGAAGCCTCTAACAGACACATTTGTCTACTTTAACACAGGGTGCTATGGTGTACTTCTGAACACTTTGATTCAGCCCCCCTCCAAGAACTCTTGAACACACTACTGCATGTTTCAATGTACAATTTTAGCATAATATTTAATACTGCTCATTTCAAAATACCAAACAAAACTAGTCACAGTCCTCTAAATCAGATGATTTGAAGGTTAATTTCTTATTTACTGCACGGTTCATTTGAGCGAGAGTTTTACATCCCATAATCAGATATTTAATATTTCAACATACAAACACTGCCAGGCAAACATTGTGGCATACATTTTCTACAATTGCCTGTTAGTCACTTAACATTTGCTGAAAAATACACACTTTATTCGTCGCTATCATAAACATTTACAGGATGCTCATCATTTAAGTAGTTTTGCAAGCCAGAAAATGTCTTTTATTCATGCTGACCTACAAAAATTCATCTGATATAATTATAATGTCACAAGAGAACTGTTAGAAGGGTAATGAGGCTTTAGGTGGCAGTCATTGTGAAGAAACAGTGAAGGAATGCACTTCAAGTTAAAGGACAGTCTGGAATTTGAATCTGGATCACCATACAGCCAGTTAAGAGGACTGCACTCTTACAGATTCTTTCATTTATAAAACATGGTACGCCTGAATCCTAGAGAGCCTCACGCAATAAAAACATTTCCACTTTGGTGTCTTTACTGTCACTTCTACTTCCCCACATATCTCTAAAGAGCAGAACTCTGGGTTAATTTATTTCTGGACCTTTTAGCCCGTGGTGAGCCATGTTTATATTCCTCCACGGTCTCCCGATGGAATGATACATTACAGCCACATTTAATATAAGTGGTGTGTTCTGAGCGACTGTCCTGGAGACGGTTCATCTGGAACCTATTCTGTCTCACTGGTATGGAGTGCATTCTTTAGGAAGGTCAACGATTTTCCATGAGGTTCATTACTCAAGTGGCTTTTAGTGACCGTCTCTTATGCGGGTTTTCCACTGATGGGTACCAGCTCAGTTTGGTTCGACTCTACTCGCTTTTTTGCTTTTCCATTACAAAAATCTGGTAGCAGGTACCATTCTCAGTACCACCTTGGCCGAGGTCCCAAGCGTGCTGAACCGATACTAAATGATGACACGTACATATTGGAGGTTATTGATTGGTGGTCACTATAGCAACCAGTTCCATGAAGGCAATCCATTATCTGTAGTGGAAAACTGTAGGTCCAAAACCAAACTAAACAGAGTAGAACCGAACTGAACCGAACCGAGCTGGCACCAGTCAGTGGAAAACCCACACAAGAATGGGGGTATCAGGTACCAGATTTTAGTCATGGAAAAGCAAAAAAGCGAGTAGAGTCAAACGGAACCGAGCTGGTACCAGTGGAAAAAGCCCATTAGTTCTCTGAAGCCTGGACTCACCTTTGGCACTTTCCTTACCTCCAGCATTAGGCTTCTAGACACTCCATCAGGCTCCGAAAGCAAAACATCATCAAGAGGCAAAGAATGTCGGGAGTAAGAGCCACCCCTCCATTTCCCATGTATCCAGTCAGAGGTGCCCTAAAGGCTGGAAGCCCTGAATGATTCAGAGTGCTGGGGAACATGCTAATATGATTATGTAAGCTTCCCTCAGTCCTCCTCTTCAGCCTCAGTCCAGGATCTCCTTGATGCACCAGCAGCAGAGCAGGAAGTAGAGACACTCTTTCAGAGACTGGATGACACCGTAGGCAATGGGGCCTCCTAGCAAGTTCTTGCCCCGACCGAAGCCGAGCACCGCATCTCTCAGGTTCTGCCCCAGCGAGGAGGGCATGGCCTGGGGCAGGGGGCGCTGCGGGTGCATCTGGAAGGAGCGGAGGAAGGAAGGCCAGAGGAAGTGGGAGAGGGAAGAACGGGGACCCGTTTGCTCCTGCGTGGCGAAGTTTTAAAATGTGACCTCCTGTTTCGGGAAAGCGGGCCTTACTGAACCTTGAACATCTGATCCCCACGCACTTTCCTCCTGACGCCTCTACAGCAGCTGCGGCCGTATGTGCCTCTACAGCAGCTGCTCGCAGCCCCTTTGTCCTTCTTCGCCTGTATGGGTTATATTAAGCTCTGGAACGTACCAGCCTGCCGTCCCATTTCCTGCCATTATGCGTCCATTCTACTGTACGAACCTCAGCGCCTTTAATCTCCCTATTGTCCGTCTCTAATTCCCGCTTTGTTTCAGGAAAGATCCTGAACTCCTCTGTCAAAACACCCCCCCGCCCCCCCTCCGAACACATACCTCACCGCTCATTCTGCTCCCTCTGGAACGCTCATCTTTTGTTCTAAGCCAAATATGGGGGTCAACACATCAACAGAGTGGCAGCAAGGTTGGGAGGACATGGAAATGTATGTAGGAACAGCATGCCTATGCCCCTTATGAATGGTAGGTTAATGTATAAGCTGGCAAAGCTAATCTTCATCTACTGAAGGGCCAATCCATGTAAAATCACAGGCCTTGCAAATGACCATCTATGATATAACATGTTTAGGAAAAGCTTGAAAAGCCACTGAACTACCAATGTTCCAGCTTTTCCAGACTCGTTCTCATGTGAAACTGAAGATACAGCTCGGCATGTCTGTCGTTTAAGGGTTGCTACAATTTCACATCTGAATTGACATAAACTGGTGTTCACACTCATCATTGCTCATATCACAGCACTCAAGCCAATGAGTGTTATTCTTAAAAAGGAATATCATCATAGTTACTGAATTGTTAAACAAGATCGTTTATAATGACTTGATGAGTCAGTTCGCAGTTTAAACGATGCCCGGCAGTGTTTGCAGTTCAGTATCTAGCCATGCTCAGAATATTCTCCCCAAGGGATGTTTTTGAGGTGCAGCATTCAAAAGAACAGATCAGACGAGTTGCTTATCAGATATCGAGTCAGAAGTCCGAAAGGATTCCTGCTTACCTGGATAAAAGCTCAAAACCCATTACAAATACATATTTTTATGTTTTGTTTAGCCTTGCCTTCAATGGGCTATTTGACTGGTTTAGCAGACCCTAAATACAGGTTTGTGGGTGAAACAGTCTCAGTTATATGATTATTTTTCTGAAAGAGTTTGATTTACCTTTGTGTCAGTTAACAGGGATGTTATGTAGCCCACAGGAATCAGCTGATCCTGTTAGCTTGCTTGTTACCCAACTGTTTTCCACTCTCCAGATAGCGTCACCTAACAAGTGTGAGGCTTTAAGTGACAAAGGAGAATTTTCTGTGTGCAAATCTCTATCTCACTTCTGTCTTTCAAACAAAGTGGAAGGTTTGGCACAAGAAAGAAAGTGTATATAAAGTCCTGGTCCCTCAGCTTTGTATTAATCTCTGTAATTTAAAAATCTGTAAGTTTAAATCTAATTCATGAATATCAACGTAATGATCCACACCATCGTGTCTATACAGAATACAAACAGCACTCTGGAAACATTTACTTGAATAATAATCAGAAAAACGACTGGATTACTTGTTCGGCAAGTGGTTTTCTGATTTATAATCATGTTTGACTACATGAACAACAGAGTAGTTGTAGAGTAAATAAGACTTTTTCCTTTTCCAGACAAGATATACTGGATCTTTGATTTCAGCGATCACAGATTCAATGAATCTTTTCAAATTTTTTTTAAGGATAAACATTCAAATGGAGCTTCATATTCAAGCTACCCCAACACTCCACATTAAGAACAGAGTATGAGCTGTTTTAGGGTAGATTTCTTACATTAATAGTTCTGGTTCATGATTAACTTTTGCTCCAAATCCAAATTTCCATTTTTTACTATTACTGATCCTTGGTATCGGATCTCATGTTGTTGAAAGAAAGTGTTTTAAAAGCTCCAGTATCTCTGAAACAAATCTAGGTTCAAGCATTCATTTTTCTGGGATACCTACTGGACACAAGAAATTATTTCCTGGAAGCATGAAGCCAAATTTTGATGACCTCTTCTAAACTGGGGTGATGTGACAGGCCGCCATGGAGGAGAGATTTCCTTCCAGCTGCTCTCAGACTTTACAACCAGCATCTTGCTCAGTGCTGGCGCCAAGGGGGGGCATTCGAAGGCATTGCCCCCCCAGCGAGTTACCAGCCCCCCCCCCCAGTGAGTTGCTCATCCCATATGAAAAAGAAATAGATAAAACTTCTAAAAGTCTTATACTGCCAGAAACAAAACCGTATGTGGCCTATTTCTCATTTTCCTCATGTATGAATAAAGCACACATCCACAATGCTTAATTGTTGCTTGTATGTTGCCTATATGTTGTAAAACTATATGTTTCACATTGTATGGATTTAATATGCATCTTATATGCAGTTTGACTTCCATATAAACCTCCTATATAGTTATAACTGCATACTAAATGCATATTTAATCCATACGATGTGAAACTTGTATAGTTTTACAACATATAAGCAACATATAAGCATTGTGTATGTGTGCTTTATTCATACATATTGAAAATGAGAAATCAGCCACTTTTGTGGTATGTGCCACATAAGGTTGTTTCTGGCAGTATAAGACTTTTAGAAGTTTTATCTATTTCTTTTTCTTAAGGGACATGTAGGGATGGACTGGAAATCTGTGCATGACCATCACCCCAAGGTCAGCCAGTTGTCTTGCGTTGGACACTGGTTTATCTGTGTTATCTTGTGTTGGACACTGGTTTATCTGTGTTATCTT
>JBBMFX010058049.1:0-10950 GCA_037832545.1 Rhabdalestes septentrionalis
TGTCAGACTGGATTGGATTAGCTTATTTTGTTAAAAACTCCAGTTGAGAGAGTTTTTAGAAGAGGAGGCATTCAAATGAGACCACACCGTGCACAGCTAGGCTATAAGATGTGCAAACTTTAGTTTTCTTGGAGTGCAAGCAATCACTGTTTTAAAATGTGAACTGTTTTCTCTCCCTCCTCTCTGAAAATATGCTGTTTGTTCATAATACTTTTGTTTAAAATATTTGTTCATAATATATCTGTTATTTGCTCATAATGTCTGTGTTCTATTGTTTCTGCCCTACTGAACAACAGGCTTGATTTCATTGGCAGTGTGTTGTAATCATGTGCCACTGAAGATGTTAGAATCTTTTAAGCCCTTATTCTTATTAATGCACAATTTGTATTGGTATGTAAATTTGTAGTTTGCACCCGATTCATGTGACGTATGCGCATGTCTTTTATATTTGATTACAGAATTTTACTTAAAATGGGTTTTACTAAATAAATGTGACCACTGACTTTTAAATAACATATGCATATCACTTTGTGTTGACAGGCCTAATCAATTTCAGGGAAGTTGAAATCATACAGTGTAATTTGGGTAGCAGTACTACTACAAAGGGACATGATGCAATTTCAAGTTTATAATCTTCTGTTTGATGTTACAATTTTATCTATTTATAAAGTATTACTGAAATCAGTTGCTTATTTCCCATTCTTTATACAGTTGTTGGAGGTGATAGCTGTTTAGTCAGATGACTTTAGGACCAGTCAGTAACGTCATGACAGTCTTCAACAGCACACAAAAGTTAAGAAAGTCTTTCTTTTTTCAGTCTCAGTCTTGGCCTTTGTCTCATTTCGACTTTGTCTTGGTCTTGTCTTGGTCTCGATAGCCTCTGGTCTTGGAATTGTCTTGGTCTTGGTTTAGGTGGTCTTGACTACAAGTCTAACAGCTTTACAGGACTACTAAGTGTCAAATTCTGTAAAAATGATAATTAATGTTTGTGTCTGAGTTCATTTGAGTTCATTTACCAGTTGACAGTTGACATATTTTCAAAAATAATTTGCCTCCATATATTTAAAAAAAATCAAAGACACGATTTAAAAAAATTAAAATAAGTTGTTTTTTACAGTGCAAGATTAAAGTTGCCACACTCAGTAATGATTTTTCCTAAGATGTACCTAAGATTTTTATAAAAGTAATTTTATTTGTAATAGTATTATATGTGTATTAACAGAGATACAACATTATTGTTAACAAAGTATATATTTCATCCCTGTCTGGCAGAACTCGTAACTCCACCTTAGTATTTCTTTTTTTGGAATTGGTCAGTCTCCATTTATTACCCAATGAACTATTAAAAATAATTATAGCATTTTTTTTGTGATATACATCATAGCATTTTTTTGTGCATATACAAACCAGGGTTTGCACTTAAAAGAAAAAAAAACCCCTCATAATAAATAAATAAAGAAACTTATAATAAATACATACAGAAATAGAGAAAGGACAATTAAGGAGTTTCTACTTTTTCTTTATACATCTGTAAAAACCAATTGTATTTAGTCTATCGCATTATTATATCTGACAGTTTCACAATAACTTCTATCCATGCCTTAATTGTTTTTGGCTTGGCACTGTTGATCCTTGCTGTTGAGCATTCTAATAGCGCAGCATTTTGTAGTTCTAAAAGCCACAATTTGTCAGCCGGGAATGTGGATTCATGTCATATTTTAAAGATTACCTTTTTTGCTGCTGTTGGCACAGTGTGTAAGACTCTACGCTGATAAGTATTCAGCAAACTAATGTTTGGATGTTTAAGGATAGCCCAACCCATATTTCTGTAACAATTGAAAAAAACATATCCCAAAATTTACCAATAAGTGGACAGTCAAAGAACATGTACATATAAATCCCCACAGTGTTAGAATTACACAATGTACAAAATGGAGTTGGCAAGCACTTCATTTTTTGTAACACATAGGGAGTTGCATAGGCCTTGTGAATCAGTTTGAAGTGTATAAGTTAATGGGCAGGAATTTGGACTATTCCATATCCAGTTAGGCTTATAGGGTGCCAGTTCCTTTTCCCATATTGTAGAGATGGGAAGTGCATCAGAGCTGTGCTTAAGCAGTTTGTTATAAATGAATGACACTGCTCCATGTGTCTGAGAGTCATACACATAGTCCATCAGTGGGTGAGCATCCAGGTTACAGTTCCATGGTACACCATATGTGTGACAACCACATGTGTTATCACAATTGTGTTTATATGTTGAGTTGATTATATTTCATATTGCATTTAAAATGGTTATTAATTGCATAATTGTTCATTTAAAGTGAAATAAGTATTGTTCATGTTAATTAGATGTTTGAATTTTAGCCCTTGGTACCAAGAAAATAATAGTATATTAATTGACCAGTAGGTGGCGGTGAACATGTGCCTATAGTTCAGGAATACAGTTTCCTCTCAGAACTGAGAGTGTGTCCGAAATCGCGCACTTGGGTCATTGCACTGCAACGTAGGTGTAGTGCGCACTGCGCATTTCCTCATTTAGTGCACACTGCCGTGGTTTAAGGCTGATTCAAGGACAGCTTGAAAGGTTGATTCCTACCCTTGTCAGTTTACTTAGTGGTGTACGAGCTATTACAAACATGGAAGCGAAGAACATTGTTCATGTGCTTCAGGCAAACGAACTGACCATACCACAGGGAGATCTAGGAATAGGATCCAAGGGTGTCATTATTACAGTAGGCCAGGTGACATGGATTAAACGCAGGGTGCCATTTGAGGTAGATCCCTCTGACTCCTTATTACTGTTTGAGTCGAATGATAATGACACCTGGAGGCCGTAGACATAGGGGAGGGCTTGTTAGGTCAAGAACCACAGGAATCTATATGTAGCAATACTAATGGGGAATCATACTCAACATACATCACCTTACGATAAAAAATGGTACTTGGCCGTATCCAGGCGATTGATAGGATAGTCCAGACTGACAAACCTAATAGACAGGTGAGCAGAGTGGACGTCTGGGGTGCTAAGGTAGTTGATAAGGAAAAGGCCCCACCACTTTTATAGCATCCTCCAGTAGAAATTAACCCCCTGAAGGAGAGGCAACAGGAAATTGTCAAGCATATAGGAGTAATCAGCAGCCTTTGCAAAGCACAGCAGTGATGTGGGGTGCATCCCAGGTCTCCAGATGCCTATTCACCTGATAGACAATACAACAGTACAGCGTGCCTATTCATCTATTCCCAAGCCATTATTTTAGGAAGTCAAATAATGCATTCAGGATCTCCTTGCAGAGGGGTGCATAGTGAATTCATAGTCACCATACTCTGCACCCTTTGTTTGTGTCCGTAAGATGGACGGGACTCTCCACCTCTGCGTGGACTACCGCCTTCTTAACCAGAACACAGTCCCAGACAGACACACTTTACCTCGTATACAAGACTTGATAAACACACTTGGTGGTTACTCATGGTTTAGTAAATTAGACCAAGGGAAAGCTTACCATCAGAGCTTCATTGCTGAGGGCTCAAGACATTACATGGCCTTCAACACACCCTGGGGCCTTTATGAGTGGGTAAGAGGTCTTTTCTGTCTTTCAAATGCACCTGCAGCATTCCACAGAGTGTGGAGGAAGTACAAAGTCCCTTCAGAGATTAATGCTGTATTCCCTATCTCGATGACATTTTGTGTTTTTCGAAGTCAGTAGAGAAACATGTTAAGGTGATTTGAAAAACGTCCTCAGAGTTCTACAAATTCATGGGGTCAAACTTTGGCCAGAGAAGTGTGAGTTTTTCAAATAGACCCAAAGGATTTAACAGCTGTGCTGTCCCTGGAGGAGAAAACTCAGAGAACAGTTGGAGAGGTCAGAAGACCTCTTGGATTCCTTAGCTACTACAGGGCATATATCCAGGATACTCAAAAGTCCACCTGGGCCTTTACCATCCCAATCCCAGTCAGGAAGAACCAAGAGCTCACAGCTGTCATCCAGCACCCCTGTGTAATGGACAGGTGAACATCAGAGGACGCTCAAAAGACTCATTGATATGCTTGTGGGACCCCCAATCCTAGCTTACTCAGACTACCCTTCACATTACACACAGATACCTCAGAGGAAGGTCTTGGGGCAGTCATGTACCAAAGACAAGGAGGGAAGATGAGGGTTACTGGGTTTGGGTCCAGAATTCTGGCACCAGCAGAGAAGAACTACTGGCTCCACAGCGGAATGTTAGAGTTCCTTGCTCTTTAATTGGCAGTGTGTATAAAGTTTAGGGATTTCTTATACTATGCACCCCACTTTACAGGGTATTCAGATAATAATCCCCTAACATACGTCATGACCACTGCAAAGTTTAATGCTGTAGGCCATTGTTGAGTTGGAGAACTGGCACACTTCCAGTTCAATGTGAAGTATTGACCTGGAAAAGTGAACATCGATGTGGACACATTGTCACGTATACCCTTGGATATTAACCCTTCTGTGCAGAAGCGCCCTCTAGTGGCTTGTTAAATATTCCTACAATTATAAATATACAACCAAAACAACAAACTAGCCATTGTTATTAATAGTTCAACTATGTGCATAAGTAATTAAGGTAACTCTAATGCAATTGTAAACTAGAACAAACTATATTAAGCCAGCTAACAATTTCACTAATATTTACACTGGAAGTAGCCTCCCTTTAAAACAGAGATCTGTAAACATGTTTAAGATGTAAGTTAAGCTCAAATAAACAAAAAAAAATTATTGGTTCCAGCAGCATGGATATGTCCAAAACGGTGTTATTTAGCTTTTTCACTTTATCATGAAAAAGAGCAGCACTCAGTAAACAGTAAAGCAACAAGATTTTCATGAACTCTTTCCGACAACCCAATTAAAGTTTACATAAAATGTTATACATGCTCCAAGTTTTTATTGGAGCAGCCTGACAGGAGGCTGTTACAATAATCGAGTCTAAAGGTAATAAAGGCATGGACACTTTTTTCTGCATCGTAGTTTAGCAATGTTTTGTACATGAAGAAAAGCTCATTTTGTACCATTGCTTATATGAGTGTCAAATGAAAGATCAGGGTCTAAAGTAATGCCAGTTGATGTAGAAGAGGCTGAGTAACCAGCGAGATTAAACACCTGACAATTTGTTTCTACCAGCTTTTGGATCTGGATGAAGGACATCTGACCAGATCCTAACCGCTTGCAAGACCTACTTTCACCTGTGGCAGAACCTTTCCATGGATGAACGCATGGTAGCCAGCAAAGCCAGGATAGGCATGAAGCAGTACATGATAGACAAGCCCACAAAATGGGGATATAAGCTATTTGTCCTGGCTGACAGCTCCAATGGCAACACAAGCAATTTTACAATCTACGAGTGAAAGGCAAGGACACAATCTGGCCAGGGCCTAATTTTTGATGCGGTGGTCGAGTTGCTCCATGTACAATATCTGGGCTTAGGATACAATGTGTACATGGAAAATTTCTACACAAGCTCCAAGCTCTTCTGTCATCTCCATAGGATGGGCTATGGACCGTGTGGAACCATTCGGGAGAACTGGAAAGGCTTTCCCTGTACTATTGACAATGGCATTCCCAAAGACGCAGCCCGTGGGGAGATGCGGTGGATCAGGGATTGGCCATTGCTGTTTGTGAAGTGGAGAGACAGCCAGGATGTACCAATGTGCTTCACTACAAAGCCTACGAGGGACAGACTGTGCAGCAGCGGATCAAGGAGAGAGTACAGGACTACAACAAGTACAAGGGGGGCTTGGACATGTCAGATGCCCTCATAAAGTTACCCAAATAACACAGTGGTGGTACATGAAGCTGTTTCTCCATTTCATGGACATTGCTATGGTAGTGGACCGGAAAGAGAACCCTCTCACCAAAAAGGCCTACCAAGAGCTGCTGTGCCTTGAGCTGTCTGAGTTTGGGCAACCGCAGCCATGCCTACCAGCAGAGACTCCCTGCAAAGCAGCTATGCCTGCTGAAGCCACTGGTGAGGCATCCATCTCACAAGGACAGGAGGAGGAAGGGCCAAAGGGATTAAATGTTTGCAAATGTTCTGGCTAAGAGGGCTCTGGTAAGGACTGCTTTCTAACACTTATACGTTTCCCCTAAAAGGGTTTCAATAGGTGCCATTGGACTTTTTTAGAGGGGTTTTGGGCCTCCTTATTGGTTTGCTTGAAATAATTTTAAATACCCCCATCATTAGTCTAAAATTAAGTGAAATGAATTTCTATAATGTCAAAAGACCTATACCACACACACACACCCTGCTGTATGGTGAAAAACCTGTTTTTGTGTTTTGGAGAGCTTTTGGTGAGGTTTGGACACACTTGGAAATGCCTATGTGTTCCTATTATTAACTGATGTGTAGCACCTGTGCAATTTTATGTGTCTGTTTCAAATTTTGGATTTTGCCTCCTAGGATCATGTAAAAAGAGCAAATGTAGTGTATGACCTGTGATTTTAAAACACCATCCATGGACTGGCTGAAAGCAAAAAAAAATAACAGGCGTTTTTTTATTTTTTGACATTTTTCTCTGTATATGATGAAATGTAATGTGGTGTAGACTTAATGAAAGAAATTAATGGCTGGAGGTGAATGAATGTCTTGGCCCATTTGTCTTCTCCAGTTTAAGCCCTCAATGATCAGTGTGCAGCATGTAAAACATTAGATAATGAATCTTAAATTATGCAAGTACAAATCATTCCTGTCACAGTTAAGAGACAAGAGATGTGGCTTACCTAGATTGTTCACCCGTGTAGCGTGAGGGGAGAGCTCTAGCACAGAGAGAAGCAGCAGATCAGTTACTCATGTGATTTAGTCTATGAACGCTCTGAAAAGAACAGAGAAAGAATCCCACCAGGAATCTACATTCACACTCACACACAGCAAGAAAGAGAGTATTCACAGTTAGCAGCAATCAAGTTGTGGGCGAGGAACTCTATGAGTGAGCAAAGAGGAAGCTCCCCCTTCCTGTTTATATACTGTGACCTTAATGCATCACGTGGCTCTGCATGTGACAGTTCCCCCCTGCAGGACCTACTCCCAACTGTCCAGGCTGAGAGGATACCCTACGACGGTAGCCCTGGATGAGTGCTGGGTCCAGGATGAACCACCAGGGAATCCAAGATCGCTCTTCTGGGCCATAGCCTTCCCAGTTGATGAGGTACTGAGTGCCACGACCATGGCTTCGTGGGTCAAGGATCCAACAGACAGTATACACAGGACCAACATCAATAATTCTGGGGGGAGGAGGATCTGGAGCAGCAGGTAATAATGATGAGGTGTGGAATGATTTAAGTTGTGACTGATGAAATACTGGGTGAATACATTAGAATGCAGGCAGCTGAAGCCAGAAGGTGACAAGGTTAATCCTGTGGGTGATCCAGTAGGGTCCGATGTCTCTGGGTGACAGTTTTTTGGATTCAGTGCGGTGGTGAAGATTTTGAGTTGATAAATAAACCCTGTCACCTACATGGTACAATCGTCCCGGGGGTGTCGGCGGAGCTACTGAGTGGAGTATCGGCGATTGACTCTTTTGATGGATAGTCCCGGCATGGGGCGATTAGTTGTCTTCAACCTGGCATACTCCGCACAGGCCTGGAAGAAGTCCATAACATCAGTGACCATCTTGGGCCACCAAAATGCCCGCTGGAGGAGGGAGAGTGTCCGTTGAATGCTGGGGTCACCAGCCAGAGTGGAGGAGTGGGCCCACTGGAGGACCTCAGTGTGAAGAGAAGTGGGCACGTGGAGTTTCCCTGGCAGCGTGGTATCAGGTGGGGGCTCCAACCAACTCCCACCGGAGGGACAAGACAATGATGTTCTTGGGAACGATAGACGCAGGGTCCGTCCGGAACATGTCAGCCTGGTGAATCCGAGACAGGGCATCAGCTTTAGTGTTCTTTGACCCTGGAGAGTAGGATATGGTAAAGTCAAACCATACCTGTCGAGGGTTTAATTCCCTCCCCTGCTGGATGCCACTCTTCCAGAGCCCACTTGATGGCAAGCAGTCCGCTGTCCCCCACACCGTATCGCTGTTGAGTGGGATTATATTTTCTGGAGAAAAAACTGCAGGGGTGCAGTTTCTGGTCTGGACCTTGCTGGGAAAGAACACCTCCTACGCCCACACTGGAGGCATCCACTTCCACAACAAATAGGTTGGCAATGTCCGGATGAGTGAGAATGGGAGCTGAAGTGAAGAGGTGGCAGAGAAATGAAAGGCACTGATGGCGGAAGAAGTGAGTTTGAAGGGGGTGGTCGATGGTTTGGTGAGAGCAGTCAGAGGTGCTGCGACTGAACTGTAATACCGGATGAAGAGAGAGTGTCCAGGGCAGTATTGGTAAGGCGGAGTGGATGACGGTCCTTGATGGTAATCCGATTCAGCCCTCAATAATCGACACAGGGGCGGAGAATGCCATCCTTCTTCTTAACAAAGAAAAACCCAGTGGCTGGCGGTGAGGAGGAGGGCCGGATGGTACCCTGACGGAGGCCTTCGGTGACATAATCCTCCATCACCTTCTGTTCGTCTTTGGATACTGAGTACAGGTGGCTGCGGGGTGGAGACATACTGGGCTGGAGATTAATAGTAAGGTCACAAGGCTGGTGTGGAGGGAGACTGACAGCCTGGTTCTGGTTAAAAACATCCTTAAATTCCCGATACTGCTCAGGGATGGCGGCGAGGTCGACTTCGAGGACTGGGGGCTCCCCTGAACATGACCCGGCTGTTGCTGCGAGACAAAGCTCCTGACAGGTAGCCCCCCATTGCAGGATTCAGTGCTGAGAGCAGGAGATGAGTGGCTTGTGTTGCAAAAGCCAAGGGTAGCCCAAGATAATGGGAGGTGAGTGGAAGTGAGTGATAAGAAATGAAATCTTCTCGGAATGCTGGTCAATTTGGAATTGGAGAGGTGAGTGATGGGGCTATGAAGGAGGGGGCGATCATCCACGGCTGTTATGTTAAGTGGCCGGGATAACATCTCCATTTTCACAGCCAGTTCAACAGCAAAAGTGAGGTCAATAAAAAAGCTGGCAGCTCTGGAATCAATGAAAGCACCGACACTGACCTTTTTGTGGCTGTACGGGATGTGTGCGAGAACCAGGAAACGGGAATCTAGAAGGTCGTGGGGGTGGTAGCGGACAACCCGGTTGAAGACCTCCGCATCTTCACCGGGGCTGAGCGTTTCACTGACTGAGTGGACAGATCGCTTGGTGGTGGTCCGGGGATGTGGAGTAGGCGCAGAGCCCCTTGTGGAAGCGACGAGTCCACTCAGCCTGGCTCAGCGAGGCGCGCCCTAACTGCATGGGTTCCCCCTGTCCGGCATGGGCCTCCCACTGTTCCAGTGAAGGCACAGAGAGAAGATGAAGCAATTTGACCAGTCATTAAACTGAAAGACAGCGGTATCGCACTGACAAGCGACATGAGAAACAAAGAAAAGGGGCCAACAAGAAAGCTTTTATATGAATGGACCAAACTACATATGGAAAATGGACTCTTGTACAGACAGGAAGGTGGAAGGAAACAGCTGGTCCTACCTACACAGTACCAAAACACAGTTTTAAGGCACTTACATGACATCATGGCACACATTAGCACTGAAGGAGTCCTCCACTTGGTAAGACAGTGATACTTCTGGCCATATATTAAGAAGAAAGTGGAGACATATGTTACACAGAAATGCCCATGTATTATTAATAAGTAGCCAATCACAAATGTGCCCATGGGCAGCATTACATCTAATTAACCCCTCAAGCTCATCTGGATCGATTATTTACATCTTGAGGCCAGTTGGGGTGGGTTTGAATACATCTTTGTCATAGTAGAGCATTTTACAAGATTCACCCAAGCCAATGCAATGAAAAACAAGTCCGGCTGCACCACAGCTGAGAGAATATTTAATGATTTAATCCCCCGCTTTGGATACCCTTCAAAGTTGCACCATGACCAAGACCGTGAATTTGAAAATGAACTGTTCCAAAACCTACAGCGATTGTCTGGGGTAGTTCACTCCAGAACGTCTCCATAACATCTTCAAAGCAATCTGGTTGAAACATTCAACAGAACACTGCTCCAGATGTTGCGAATGCTAGAAGACAAGCAGAAGACACACTGGAAAGACTACATACCACATGTGATTCATTCGTACAGTTGCACATGGCACAAGTCAACAGGGTTCTCACCAAACTTCCTCCTTGGATGGTCACCTTGCCAGTGGACTTGTTATTCGGGCCTGTTGGAGAGGAAAGTGCACAGACATGCACAAAGTATGTGGAAACCTGGTCCCACAGAATGAAAGAGGCATACAAGATAGCCAGTGAAAATAGTAAACATGCTAGTAACTAGGGATGAGCCGGATACTCGGCTGAAACGAGTTTCCGGTACGGATAAAGCACTTTTGACGAGTACAAGTATCATACGAGTAATATGAGTCAATATCTGTGCTCTGATTGAAAAAAAAAATCTCATTGGGTAGCTGACTGTCTGGGATGTCGAGATTTAAAAATATATACATTTAAATATTTGGCTGTTCAGAGCAGGGGGGGCATAAGGGGGCCAGGAGCAATTCTAGGGTACTTCTCTCTCCCTCTCTCTCTCTCCCTCTCCCTCTCTCTCTCTCTCCCTCTCTGCCGGTCATCTGAGTTAGTTTTTTAATTCACGCCCTGAGTGACAAATTCTTGCTGTATTTTATAAAAAATAATAAAGGTAGTTGGGTTATAAATAATACTACAAATAAAGCTACACACACACACACACACACACACACACACACACACACACACACACACACACTGACACACTGACACATACCTGGTGTGGAAATAAATAAATTAAAAAGAAGAAAAATAAATCACAATGATCATAAAAAAATCAAAAGTAAAAAAAAGAGAGTTATGTTAAGATGAAAACTCTTGTTCATTACATTTTACTTCATAATTGCAACCGCATGTGTTGTA
>JBBMFX010058060.1:0-10950 GCA_037832545.1 Rhabdalestes septentrionalis
TGTGTGTGTGTGTGTGTGTGTGTGTGTGTGTGTGTGTGTGTGTGTGTGTGTGTGTGTGTGTGTGTGTGTTTGTGTGCTAAATTGAATACCGTGTCCATATTCGTACTCCTCATACCACTTGTTTTCGTAGGGTGGGATCGTGGGCTCATCTGTAATGAAAGGAGAATAAAGACCAAAGTTACTGTTTCCTTTTCATTTTCAAGTTTGTGGTAAAACTGTAAATGACAAAAGAAAGAGAAATTAACCCCTAACTGCCTACAGACTGTTGAAGCCTCAGGTTGTCATTAGCAACTACTTTGATCTACAAACTGCCAGAATGGTAAATCACTGTCAGTACAACACAAACAATAACAAAATAATCAGAAAAAATGTTTTGATGTGTTCAGTATGTTTAAATAGGCTCAAATGAAGAAACAAGGTCTCTATATAAAGCCATTTAAGAGTTAAAAACATTTAGTCTGTGGAGTGTTTAGGAGAAAAGTCTATGGTGCCCTTGTTTATTGTCTTTTACAGCCTCTGATCTCTGCACAAACCGCATCAAGTGATTTGGACAGAATAAAATAGATTTAAAAGTTGCAGTTAAACAGTTTCATTTGCATTTAGGAGTTTAAATAAAGCCGCCTCCCAACAGGGCAGACAATACAGCCCACATTAAGGGCTCTATGAACACTAGGCCAGTAATTATTCAATCCAAGCCTAAACTTAATTTTGACAACATTCCAATGCTAAACGCTCATTAAAATCTGGTGTGTTCTGCATGTATTCTGATTTTTTGGATTTGGGGTCCGGAGAGTGACTGAGTGGCTGCACTCCGAGTGTAAGAGCAGCACATGGAGAGCAGGACAGACGGATATTCCAGACACAGGTACAGCTCACCTGTGGCACTATAGCTCCAGTCACTGTCAGTGGGGTTCACCTCTTTACCATCTGGGAAGATCTCTGGTACCTCATCTGTATGATGAAACAGGAGTGAAAACTTTCACCAGAGAAGAAGCTGCAGAGAAATTATGCATCCATATATGTATGCATATAAATATGTGTGTGTGTGTGTTTTATTGGTAATGCTACTACTTTCTTCTCTTGTTCTGTCCATTTTGTTGATGCAACAATGTCAAATTCCCACCTGTGGGGCTTATCTTATCCTATATTACCTTAAAAGCATTTTGAATATAAGTTTCCAAAACGTTTCTTAATTTTTGGTGACTATAAACATAATTTTTCCGTGAGGCAAAACAACCCATAAACACGCACTGCATTTCTCAAACTAAATGTTGCAACACAAGTTATTCTGGAAGGTTTACCTCCCATTCACATGATGCTATTACATTGCATTACTGTACACTGTTGTGGTGCCTGTTTAATGTGTTTTTCATATTGTTTCTGCTTTAACTTGTACTCTGTTGGATGCTGCTTTGTGTAGCCCTGTAGTCCATGGAGAAATATCACACGATATATATGTTCATAGATGCTGTAAAGCAACCTTTAAGCTTAAAAAAGAGATTCTGTAATTCTCCATTTAACTGACTGTGATTGACTGGATTGTGAAGCAAGACACTAACATGTAGCGTCCCAATAATCTGCATCCTCTTTTCCACTGACAGCTGGGACTGTCGGTTTGGTCTCATCTACCTTCCAGTAATCATCCTCTGGATATGTGGAGACAACAAGCAGAAGGAGGAGAAGTAGAGAGATAAAAATGGGTCAGATTGATTTTAGTTGATGCTCCACCCACATAACATTCATTCCTCTTATTGCTGCCAAGCACTTATTCCTCAACAAACAACAGGAATACAGGATAACCATCACTTTGTCTGACCAAAAGAACATGGAGAACAGATGTTTCACCTAAGTCAGGATAAGGGTTTGGATATTCCTCTACATCTGGAACAACATCTGTTGGGAAGTCAGTAGGAGTGTCAGTAGTAGCGTCAGTGGGTGGATCAGGGGGTACTGTAGTGTAAACTGTGGAACAAAAGGTTGGCATTTAGTCCATTTATAACAATGATGACCTACTCAGTCTCAGTCTTTTCGTCTCCGCCCCCAAATCATTGAGATTCAAGATTCTTTTTTGTGGCGTACATGCATTCAATCGAAGAGTTCAGAAAAGCTAAACTAGGGTAATAAACTTGTAAAGAAAATTTATATTCCAGCTAAGCAAATAATACAAACATTGGACGCAATCAAAAGTGCAGTGTGGTTTACTTCTGATGTAGGGATTCAAATGGCACACAGCATATGACACGCAGTGAGGTAGAGAATAAAGTTTGCGTTGCGATAAACAGTTAATGTGTGTGTCTGCTGGATGTATGAGTCAGTCTTAACCTCTTAAATTTGAAGGGCTGGTTTCCCAGATGTTGATTAAGTAAAGTCTTGGACTAAATGGAAGAGATAATGATGGCTCAACACTGAAATTTCTTTGCAATCAAAGTTGAAGCTTAATCCACATATAGAAAATGTAATTACTGTAAAATTGTACAACAGCAAACATATATATTTTATTTGTAGTATATGTCTGTTGTGTCCCCCCATAGTATTTTAATTTTAGATAAAGCACATATATATATATACTACATAAAAGTAATAAATACAAATTAAATACAAATAACATTATACTGTAAGTAGTGATTTGATGTACAGTACATCAGTGTGTTGGGAAAGCCCAGTATAACTTGTAGATTCCATCAGAAACCTGGAATCCAAACAACATCTGGAGGAACCGAGGTGGAATCTTGAACCAAACCGGTGTTCTCCTACCAGCTCGCCAAATTATAACTCCAAACTAAAAAATTATTAATTGTCGTATTGTTGTCTTGTTTCTCTGCATGTATTCTAATACTAACTGTGCTAGGAAAAAGACACACTGAGAAAATATGTGTTTTTTGCACAGTGCTGCAATACAATACTAGGTGTGACCCACATGTCAGCAATGTTAAAAGATTCACTCAGTAGAATGGAAGTGGGGACACCTAGGGTAGGACATTTGGGGTTTGGGTCATTTTCCACTGCACAGATTGGTTACCCACCTTCATCCCAGTACTGGTCAAGCTCAGGATCGAAAAACTCCTCGTCATACTCGATCAGAGGCGTGGTTGTGGGCGGTAAAGTCGTGGTTGCGATAGTGGTGGTGATGATCTCCTCTTTGTTCTTCTTCCCCTTCTTCTTCTTCTCTCCTTTAGGCTTCTTGTTGGCCTTCTCTCCTTTGGGTTTCTTGGTTGGCTTTGGGCCTTTTGGTTTTTTGGTGGGTTTGGGTTCCTTCTGTCTTTTCTCTCTTCCTTCCTTCTCCGGTGCTCTCCGTACCCTATTCACTGGATGGGATGATGGAGAAACAGGGTAGAAGAGGTAAGAAAGGCACCACAAAGCCAATTTTCAAAGTGACCCTTAAAGATATAACCCTGAACCAGCCTAATATGTAAAAGCTAAATGCAGAGTAAGATATCAGTCCTATGAAGCTAAATAGACAGCACACTCACAAACAGACTTCACATGACACTAAAGCTCAGCTCTGTTTAAAAAAAGCCACGTGTCACTGATTGACATTTAATTAAAAATAACCAGCCCATGAATGCGGCTGCATGTGCTTTTCCCACCTGTTTTCGAACAAGAGTAGCTAACCCCACCCATTTCCAGTTGTCCTTAACCATAAATGGCTTTGTAATAGACACTGAATTATCACTGAATGAAGAGAGTAAGAAGAGGCGCCATTTCAAGACACTGCCGTTAGCTAAAGTTTTGTTTTGGCCATAAATCCCTTTTTGGTGTCTCCAAACACTGGTTTTATAGACACACTTCATATTTTCTCATGGAAAAGCTAGCGAGAAGGTCCTAGGTTCCAATCTCAGCTGAACAGTAATAGTTTTCAAACCTATGAGTGCTGGTACAGGATTTTTTTTTTCAATTTTGAATAATGCAGAAAATTTGTTATTTGCAGGGAATGTGTACTAATTCACCATTTCGTAATTTGTCATTCAACAAATCATCGTTTGACCAAGAGGACCCAAATGTTTGTATACAACTGTATTTTACACAAGCTAGAGTAATGTATTATATTACTATTGATGTTATCATTAATATTACTTTTAGAAACACTCAGACTGATCTTTCATTCTTATGGGGTCAGTTATGACACCTTGGTCTAAACTTGGTCTAAGCTTATCAGGGCTTCAAAATCTGCAAATGTCTCTTAAAAACTAGTTTTTAACTGTAGAACCCAGAACAATGTTATTAAAGTGTTATACACTCCAGGCTAAAAAACATCCACATAAAATCCACCCAGTCTGGCTCTTTCAAAACTGCTGCCAAAAAAAACCTTACTCTCTCCTTCAGGCCTCAGACTCAGATCATTGTCTGGCTCTTCTACTAACTTTGGACCAAAAAACCTAACAAACAAACACACGCAATTTATTCCCAACACATGGTTTAGAGTCAAAACAAATGTATCCAAACAGCCTCTGGACTGTTCCAATATGTTTCCAACCAGACACAAATACTGGTACAATACTCTGCAAAAGTTCAGCTGCACATCATTTCTTTATATTTTCCTTACAATAAGTTTGTTGGTGCTAAAATACTATTATATGCCCGTCATTGTGTCAGTATTTGGCATACTGATTAGATTAAATGGAAGAAATGGGAACAAACATTTTACAGCGACAGGCTGAAAAATGCACAAAAAAAAAGTTTTCTACATAAAAGAGTTCCAGTCAGTCAGCATTCAGCACCACCAGTATACTGATCACGGCCTGTTCATCTGGAATCATCTGCTCCTGTTTCTTTACTTAAATTAGATTTGCTTTTTTCTGCTTGAATGATTCATATGTAAGTCACTGTGTGACTTAAACAAAAAACATTCCTCTGAAACTGGGCAGGTTCAGGACTGAAAATGTCTTTGAAAGTCCTTCAAGAAGCCTGGAGAACTGTTCCTCAAGACCACATTAAAATGCAAAACAAATCTGGATTTTGGAAGCAAAATAAGAAGAACCTTCCTAAAAATGCTCTGATGGCTTATTTCAGCCTTCTTTCTTTCTGATGTTTTCTTCCTCTCACTTCTTCTGGTGCAGTATGTAATTTATATTCCATTGCATTGATCCATCATTGCAATGTTATTCAAAATGGTTTTTTAATCAACATTAAAAGACCCACACAACATTATTGCCTGTTTGGATACAAGCAAAATTGTCAACGTCTACACATCAAGATTTTTGGGTCCCCTCTTTTTGACTTATACTTTCAAACACCAAGTTTGAATGTTGTGTTCTTATTTGAATTAATGTTGTTTTTGTCTCAGACCTATATTATTGTGCCTTATAGAGGTATATAAAGCTGTGGCATAGTTGCTATGGGTTTAACAAGCTTATTCCACTGTTAGTGGCTTTAAGGCACAGTTTAATAGCATTATTATGTGCTGCACTTACAAAGGACCTGCAAGTTGATGCTGGCCTGTGATGAAGTTTGTGTGTTTTTGGCCACACATGTGTACACTCCAGCATCCTCTGTCCTGGCCGTGTGGAAGAGGAGGGAGCAGGAGGTCTTGCCATGTCTCTGCACCCTGACATTTCCATGGTTTTCCTGGAGTTTCTCTCCGTCTGGGGCAATCCAGTCAATGTTCAATACCTCTCCAACCACTGAAAGCAGATAATGCATTAATGGAATTTTGAAGAGAAACAAGAGTAATTTAGGCTCCACCCACAAACTGCGATCTGTTTGTCCAGATGTTTCTGACACTTCAATCATCATGAAGCATTGATGGGCTTGTAGGTAATAGTTTCAACAAAAATGTGTATGGCCTCTAGGAGGGGCATAACCAAACCAGAATAAGTGACAGTATGATATATTTGGCATCAGTAATATTTCAATCCATATAAAAGAAATAGTTCGGCAAAAAATCTACTTTAAAAATTTTTACAATTCCAACTGACCCCAAAAGTCACCAAAACTTTTACCGTAGATACATCCCATAACTATATCTGGACTAAATGGTTTAGGACACAGTGTGACTTACTCTGTGTGTGGCCAAACACAACAGACACTTGTTTACACAGAGTCTGTTTTTACAAACCTGACCTAGAATTTCTGTGACAATACAGTACAAAACGGCTCAGCTCCCACTAATTATTTATGTGCCCTAAACTACATCCACAAGTCTCTTCCACCTTAACAAAGAGCTGGATGAGGTCTGAGCGGCTGCGGAGAAGTTTAGGGATTTGTTGACTGAAAATATGTGGGTCCTTATTGTTGCAGAGCGTTTGTTAGATAGCATAAGTCCTGCAGCTTCAGTATTAAAGAAGCACAATTTTGCACTGACCACATCATGGATTCAGGGGAGCAGGCATGTCTTTTTTTTGTTAAAATTCCTTCAACGAAATCTCTGCACAATTAGAAAATTATTCCCAATCTTGACCAAAATTCGTTAAAGCTTATTGAACCTGGCAAGTTATTGAAGGGTGTATTGGGGGTGGGCGGAGCCTGGATGAATTGTTTTTTTCACTTAATATCTCCTCACCTATGCAAAGGAATCTTTTGCTCTCCCCTACTTGTATGTCTCCAGATGAGGGTTGGATCACTACTTGTAGGAGCTCTAAGGAAAGAAGAACACACTCACAAACACACACACACACACACACACACACACACACACACACACACATTCATATACATTAGTTTGTAGTCCTGTCTAATCGTGCTGTCCTCTATATATCCCAGCATCAGCTTTGCCTTACTTTTAAATAAAATAATTTTCAGTGGAAAAAGTATTTTTCTTTTGGAGAGCAGCCAAACCACAAAATGCAAAAAATGTTCAGGTTTTAATCAAACTGCAGAGATTTGGACACCATAAGAGACCACAAAGAGATAAATATGTACACACACACACTTGTGGACACACACACACACAGGATCCCATGTTGACCCAGACGCTCTGGCACTCAGGGCTCATCCTGTCCTGTCTCGCCAGGCCCTTTCAGCCTTCTAGGGAAAGTTCCAGATTTTAAGCAACCTTCCCCCACACAGCACTGATCTCATTGTTCAAACACAGCCAGACTAATAACTCCATCAGTGTGTGTGTGTGTGTTTAGGATTTGCCAGCTATTTACTCAAGCTGTCATTCATGTTGTAGACTTAAACTGCATCAACAATCAGCACGGAACCATCTAAAAGAATCCGGTCAAACAGAATCTTAGAGGCAGATCCACTGAGAGGAACCAATGCACTAAAGAGAACATTTCCCAGAGCACATGGAAGAAGAATCTCCATAAAAGCATGTGGAGGAACCAAGCAGAGGAACCAATGGTTAAAAGGAGAAGCAATATAAGAGCACGTGGAAGACCCACTAAGTGGAACCTCGGCTAAAACGGAGAACCTCCATTTAAATACGGGCTTGGGCAGAGCTAGTTCTGCCTTGGTAGAGGTTCTGCCTGGGGAAAAACATAGCACATCTTCTTTGCTTGCTTTTTTTACATTTCTTCTACAGTTGTTTCATTGTGCTTTTGAATATGTGTAGCAACTGAAAAGCTTCCATTATAAATGATAAAGAAGTAGTTGCTAATTTTTCAACCATCCACTGAGGAGGCAATTTTGCTCATAACAATTGTTGAGTGTGCTTCAAACTTTTTCAATGGAATTGCATGGAACCCATGCTAGATTAGGCAGCAGAAGTGGAAGCAAAACATCTAACAAAAGGAGAAGAACCACATACAAGAACCAAGAAAAAGGGAGAAACTTTATAGCAGAATGAGGAAGGAACATTGTAAGGAACCAAGCCTCAGAAGAAGAGTGCACATATGAGCTTATAGAGAAGCCACTGAAAGGAACCAAGATTATAAAAAAAAATCTCTAGACAAACATGCAAATGATCTACCAAGATGAACCAATAGTTTCATGGGAATACCTGAATAGCAGCATGTGGAAGAACAAGGCACACAAAAATAATTTCTACAAGAGTATGTAGAAGAAGTAGAGGAACCAAGACTCAAAAGAAATACATGTGGAAGCACCACAGAGATGAAGCAATGTTAAAAAAGAGAGTCTCCAGAAGGGCATGTGGAAGAACCAAGAAGAGGAACCAAGATTCTGAAACTCCAAATCCTCTTAAGCCAGATGTTTCACAGATGCTTCTAGACAAACAGTCTAGAACTTCATGTGAGCACACCTGGCCACCATTGGCAGGAGCTGTGTATCTCTTGACTCTACCCATCTGCTGACTCTTGCTTGGTTAAAAAATTACTCAGGGTAACTGTTCTCTTTGATATGATACTTTGATCTTTGCAGATCAAAGACATATTCTAATCGGACAGCTTTAAACTTGCTGTAAACGAAACAATTAGGCATAATGAACTCTTTTACAGGGTTTATGCTACTGTGACACACTGTTATGTATAAAACCTGACACTAATACACACATCAGGCTTCAGTCAGGGCTAACAAGTAATTGGAGGTATATAAAAGTAAGCATTGTGCAAAAATGGACACAATGGGCACAAATGGACATACAACTCTAGAGCATTAGCATTCGCATTCATGGGAAAGACCAGATCGCTAACTGTGTGTTTATGTCATCTTGTACTCTGCAACTCTGCTTTCCCCATTATTTAAAAATCTGAAACCTCAAGTCGATGATGGCAGCGAAGGGCCCACTATATTTATGGAAAATGCTGCAGCACTAACAAACACAAGCCATATTTTCTTAGCAACATTAGAGTCAGTCACTCCCTTAAATGCCCATATATCTCCATAATCTGCCCTTTTGAAATGTATTGAATGATTTTTTAAGGTTCTTGGTCACTTTTTCTGCTTGTTAAGATATTTTGACATTTACTGATCTGGAGAGTGTGCCTCATTCATTTGCAAAACACTGGAATGAACAAATATCTCCAATGTGCTCAGCTGTGGCTGAGAGTTCCAGTCTGGAGATTTGCTGTCTTATGCCAGGTAAGTATTCATGTCTCCTGGCTGCGGTTTTGACACCGTTACTCCATTCCCAGGTTTGAGTTGGAAAAGGTGAGATCCCTTGGTCCTGTATTTTCTTTTAGCTGAAGCTGTCTTCTCAAGCTAAACACAGCCTGTGTAATGGAGACAAACTTTTACATCACCTTATGCAGATATTTCATTCTTCTCCCTTGGACCAGTTTGTTAGAAACTCCTCCATTATAACTCTTCCACACAGGTGTACAGTTACAGACTGCGGTTTATCAGGCCTCCTCTACTGCATTCATCACTGGTTAGTTGCTGTGGGTTAGGTATTACTGGAGCAGTCAGCAGTGATGTTGGGGTTTTACACACATCAGCATCACTGCTAGGTAGAGAGAGCGATGCACCAGTCCATAATATCCAGCAAGGAGTGAAAACTGACCACTGATGAAAGGTTCACACACACTGTGCATCAACTTACTCAACAATACGTAGGTATTGAATAATTCATAGTGGGTACTGAATATAATAGATACTGAATAATTCTTCATACACACTGATTAGTTCATAGTAAATAATAATTCATAGTAGAAATTGAATCTTTTTTAGTAGATACTGAGTAAATAAAGTGATCACTTTAAATTTATACTAGATACGAAAAACTTCATGGTGGAGTAATTAACAGTAACTATTGAATAAATAGTAGTAGAAACCTTTTCAGTCGATGCTGAATAGTTAAAAGTAAATACGGAATAATTCAAAGTAGATTTGAATCATTTTTAGTAGATGCTGAATAATTCACAGTGGATCATGTATCATTTTTAGTATGTAATGAATCCTTTTAGAAGATACTGAATGATGCATTACAGATATTAATTCAGATAAATATTCATCATAAAAACATGAAAATAACAGTGGTTAATGAATCGTTCATGGGAATAATTATGTGAATAACTAGCAGTGGTGTTATTATTACTCAGTGGTACTATTCATATCAGAATCAGAAAACTATTGATCCCGAGGAAATTGCTTCTGCACACAGAGACAAAAACTATATAAACTATAAAGTCAATCAAAATAAAAATCTTTAGAAAAAAAATACTATACTATAGATAAGTCAGGAGTATGTTATAGCACTTAGTAGAGATCTGTTGTAATGTTGACATAAGGAGTGATTTGCACATTTTAGGACTGTTGCCCATTATAATAAGATATTGCACATGATGATGACGTTGTAGGACCTGATTTGAATGTTGCACAGTACTGGACATGGTAGACTATTGCATATCATTGCAAAGTTAACTGCAACTGGATTTCTTTTGTATTCAGTAGATTATATCTGTGCTTGTAAATACTGATTCCCTGCATTCACACAGGTGCAACACTTAGAACAGATAAAACTACAGTTGAATGAAACATCTATTAAAAGGCTCCATAAGGAACCAAAATCTATTCCAACAACCCACTTGGCACCTTAATGTTTTTAACACATTCATGTCCAACAAGAACTTGTTCTGAATGTTCACACTTTAACACTTTAACTCAAAAGCTAAACATTTGCTGCCACCAATCACGATATCCACCAAATTTGCTTTTGATAAAAAATAGTACTCCCATGTGACCAAAAGACTTTTGAAAAGTTGAATGAAAAGACTGAAACTTCTGCAAATCAAATTCTTCATTCATAAATCCATATAATAGACATCAGTGGTTTAAAGAACATAACTCTATGGAACCATTTAGCAATAAAAAGCCCTGGTTGTGGAGGTATAAAGGAGTGTAAAGAGTTCATATTCTTCAGTACCTGAAACAGGCTTGGTCTCCTCCTTTGTGTCTGAGTCCGGTGCTCCAAGCACAAATAGTCCTAAAGTCCAGCAGTGCAGAAATACAGTCAGACTGAACACGGACAGCGCAGTGTGAGTGCTGTATGCAGGCATGGTGATCTCCTCACACTGACACATGCACTGACACACTCCAGAGACTGGAGAGAACCACAGAGGAAGTGAAAGCTGAGGAGTGAAGAGAGGTGAGGAGTGAGAGTGGGGTTGT
>JBBMFX010058080.1:0-10949 GCA_037832545.1 Rhabdalestes septentrionalis
ACATATCCATGTCTCTGTCCAGCCAAAACCTGATATGTCCAAAACAGCTATTTTTCAGGAAATGTAAAAAATAAATAAACAACGGTATCATCAAATTTGGTATAATAGGGGAGTACATAAGAAAACTCTAGGGTCTGGGGAGGTTCTGCTTTGAGGAATGTTTGAAAATGTTCTTCTGTCTTACTTTTGTTCGGTTGGCTCAATTAGGGCAAAAGATAACACTATATTAAACGTATTTCAGACTAAAATGTAATGTTTACTTTTTTGTTTATTAAAAACAAATTTTATTGTTTTATTGCGACAGTGGGCTCATATGGAACTGATTTATTTGCTGAGTAAAGAAAACACTTGATAAATATTAATGGTAATTTTCACAGTTTTTGCCATTCATTACTGAGGGCATGTATCCGCTCGTAACCCTCTAGACTTCTTGTTAAAAGTTTATTAAAAAACAAACAACAGCATAAAACCCGTCCCAATTTCCTCTTTGCAAAATCAGTGAGGTTTTCTCACTCAGCAACACACTGGGTTGCCTATTGTTGTTTTCACAGTTTGTATATAACAATGTAATGTATATATATATAATAATATGTCCGTTCTATATGCAGCAGTCTGTTAAATATCACAATATAGGCCTTTGCAGCAGCGATGGTCCAGCATATGCATATGTGATCATAACCAGTTACGGAACGATTTACTATGTGCTGCGAGGATCCTGCCTGATTTGAGATGTTCATGTGGCTTGGATGAGTTTGGTTCAATCAAGATATTGGGATGGTATATATGGCAAAGTTTCCTTGGAGAAATAATGCTCGCTGATCTTTGCTGTCACATCAGGGGCTTTAAGTTTAATGTACATCATGGGATAATTTCAGCAGCAATATGTAGCAATACAACCGCAGCACAGTTTAATTGCAAAATGGACATGCTTTCACTCAGCTTGTCAGTTCCCTCAGTGTTCCCAAAGTGACTTCTTTCTTTTGATTGTTAGCGGTGATTTAGCCTCTATAAACCCAGCTGCCTCAGGCTGCCTCAGTGACATCTGCTTTCAGTAGAGTTTCCATGTGGAACCGAGTGCGACGATAACTTAAAGGGAAAGGAAGAAAGCTATAAATCCCGTCCCATCGAGTGTGTGCCATTATTCGATATGCGTGAGCTGTATTTGAAACATATTTCTCACTTGACTTTTCTACTTTTCTTGTTTTGGCCTTCAGCATCAGGCCTCAGGGACAACAGCTGAAAATCAGCTGGTTGGAAAATATTAGCACGTTTGCTTTGGGGACTATTGTCCATGTTTACTTTGGGTTTATTGTCTTGACAGGTAGTGTTTTGTTGTCTCTGTGTGTAACCCCAAGCCTCAGGGATTACAGTTAAAAATGTGTAGCTAACAGCGCTAATTAATAAGCATGGTTTCTGAAAGCTAGCTAGCTTGATTTTTGTAGAGTATAATTTTGTTTTGGATTTTTTAAAATTATAAAGAATTATAAAAGGCCTCAGGAATCATGCTACTTGTAAACTTACCCAGGTGGTTTTATACTTGGAAATTTGTGCAGTTTTCCTGACAGCTAGCATGCAAGCTAACGAGACAGATAGACACAAAGGTAAATAGATAAACAAAAAATGTAGAAGCTCCACTGCACTGGCCTTATCTCCTGTCTAGGCAATGCAGATGCCTGAGAGTTGAGGCTGGCCGTGGTTCAGTGTGGTTGATGAAACTTGAAACGTGAAACGTGCTGGCTAAAAGAGTGGCTCAGTGCTAGTCAATGAAACTAGCCTGAAGGTTTTTAACAGCTCAGCATGGTTAACCTCTCAGTGAAAGGGTAGGGGGTGGAGAGAGCATTTGGCCCGTGGTGTGCATTGATCTGACCATGTCCCACGTGAAGGGATCATCATGGGCTGACAGAGAGAGAGAGAGAGCACAGAAACAGAGAGTGAGAGAGTACATGTGAGAGTGAGTGGCACTGAGGTAAAGTAAACACAAACGTGCCAGCTGGTCGGTTGTGGATGAGAACCTACACAACAAGGCTAAGGTACATAGTGAATCAGCAATATTCTCACATATATAAATACAGCTCACTTTAGAGGCTTTGGTGTTTGGGTTTGGATTCAGTTCAGAGAAGTTAGTTTGTCATTCTGGGGAAAAATAATGACAAAATTAGGAATATCTGTGTGTGTTTCAGTATATATTGAGATCTCTCTTCTATTAAATAGACAGATATATAGACAGATAGATAGCTTCACTCTAACTTGACACACCTTTGTGTGTCTTTGCCATAATAATAAAGCTATAAATATAGCCATGATAACAGTTGTAAAAAACATTTGTAGATCAGATTGTCTACAACAATGTCTACAAGACATCCCTATCACTGCTTTTAATAAAATAAAACAAATCACCCATTGATTGTGTGATTAATTGTATTAAACATCAGTTAAAGCGCACACAGGAACACATACACGGAACAGATACTTGCCAGTTTATTAGAAACACCTGCCTCATAGCTACACTCACTGGCCAGGAACACCCAGTATATGCATTTGACAGGTTTATATTTATTGGTGCAGCTCATAGGTGTCACCTTGGCTTTTAATCTTTAACATTTATTCTATTTTTAGTTGTTTTCCTGGTCAATATATTTGTTTGTTTATGTTTGTGTTTGTGTTTTATTGTGTTTTTATGTCTACTGTTCTGATTACAAATTTGAATTCGTTTTTATGTCATTATTTGATTTTTCCAATCTTTTATGTATTTTCTGGATTTGGAAAGCAGGATTAGTTTTTACTGAAAAGCATTTTGGGCTGCATTCCTTTGTATAAAAGATGCTATACAAATACAGGTTTATTATTATTATTATTATTATTATTATTATTATTTATTATTATTATTATTATTATTATTATTATTATTATTATCTACTGACTGTAGCCCACCTGTTATTGTGAATTTTTCCTGCCCCCCCCTTGACCCTGTCCCTTAGCATAAAGGGTCATTATAAGAGCACCAGATTGTGTTGTGGTGGTGATGTTCCCAATAAACTGACTTTAGGTATAGAGGTTTTTTTTAATGAACGAGTGCATAGAACATCCAAAGGACAATCCAGCTAGGCCAGCAGCATCGAAACTAGATGCATCTCTCTGTGAGAAAATGTGATGTGTGATTGCTTTAAAACCAGTGTTTGGAGACACATAATACTGGTTTTATGGGCAAAAACATTTGGGTTAAAAACAGAAACGACTCTTTCATTCAATACACTACCGCTCAATGTGCTGCCTCTTACCAAACCATTTATGGTTAAGGGTGCCTGAACGTGTACCTGCACGAACAGGCTGATTAGTTTTAATAAAAAAATAACTAATAGTGGTAGACTTCTTTTTTATTCTATAACTAGATTCGGGGTCTTGAAGCGTGTTTTGCTCCACGTTTGTGTCTCAGCATTTATGTTTCTCCACATCTTGTCCCTTTCCGAAACTCTCTCTCTCCAATACATTTTTGAAGGCGACTCTACCATTTGCTCTCTCTCCCCACACATTACAGATCTGACTCGTCCACAAATATCTTTTTTCTCCAAATGATCTTCACTCCATGACTACATGAACCATGACAATACGTCAGAAACTCTAGTAAGAAAAAAGCAAAATTCCAGCTATAAAACAGACTAAAAATAATAAAAAAGATGCAATTACACTAATTACAGCCCAGAGGCCGACCCTGCTGGTTGATGCTGGACATACAGGCTAGCACAGAAACACACACACAAAAAATATCACCTTTGTTACCAATGACCTGAATTTAGCCTGTTCTAGTTGAAACTGGTTCTTTACCCTTCAGCGCTGTATTGTAAATGTTGATCTTGTATAGACTTGTATGAAGCAATGCATAACCTGCCTTTCACAACCTGATAGGAGAGAAAACACACACACACACACACACACTGACATACATACATACATACACACTCCCTGAACACATTTTTTTTTTCTGTCCCGCTGATGTTGTATTTAAAGCTGATCTAGCATCACACAAGACAACAGGAAGTCTTCCCCTTTTTTTAGCAGCCGTTGCCATGGCAACCCCTTTCCTTTCCACAAGTGCGAGGAAAGAACAGAGCCGATTATTACTTACTGTCACCAAACATGGAGAAACGACAAACCCGTAACGCCGCAGTCCTTCACCAGCCTTTGGAAGGTGAGCGGCGTTATGTTCGTTCTTTGATAATCAATTAAACAAATTAAATAAAAGACTTTACTCCATATTTCATTACAAAGTGATTCGCACCACGGATTGCAGTTACATTCTGTAAGGCCAGTCTCCGCATCTCGGGCCTCTTTTGTTTTGATTTGTGTCAGGAAATGACAAAAACTTGGCACATTTGTAAAGCATATCATGTCACTATCGATCATGTCAAAAAATACTTTTCTGAGATTAGGGCTGCCTTTAAAAATGTAATAAAATCAGTCGTACTAATGGTTTTTGATAGATTTATTTTTTAAAAATGTGGCATCATTAGTTTGTTCTAACACATCCAACCTTGGTATATTGAAATACTGTGTATTAATGATTGTATTAAGGGGTTTTGTTAGATTTCTATCAAAAAATCTGTTGTATTATTGGTTTTTGATTGATTTAAAAAAAGATAGCATCACTAGTTTGTTCTAACTCATCAAACCTTGGTCATTTGAAACACTGTGTATTTGTACTAAGGGACTTTCGGGTGATTTCTGGTGATTTCACTGTTCCCAACACACATAAACACAAAAATTACTTCCAGTTGCACTTAAAATAGGCTCTTCTATAAAGTCTAAAAAAGGTTGGAGACAGAGTTTAAAGACCCTAGAACAACTAGAATGTTCAAGTCATCCTACATGTTCATGTCATTAACAAACTTAGTCAACAAAAACTTGATTAATATCTTAAAAAACGCAAACAAAAAAAATACTGTCTTCTGTGTACGTAACCTTATAGGACCATGATGGACTAACTCCATCTCTGGTTGAGTCCTAGTCTACAAGCAGCTCTTCATTTAAATCTAGGTTTACTAGTGTGAGGGTCTTGGTTTCTTAAGGACTACACTCATATTCATTACTCTGGATAAGAAGGTCTGTCAAATGCTGTAAATGTGCAATAAATAATCATGGTATTGTTTGTTAGGCCATGTCTTATAGTAGAGACACTGATTAATTGGTTAATCGGCCAAATAACCATTAGGTTGCCCTATTGTTATTGCAGCCAATGGTAAAATAATACCACCGTAACTCTAAAAACTGGGATTATGTTGGTCACCGATGTCATGAAAGGACATTCCTAACATGCGTCCTTACTATCGGACCACCTAATCATCTGATCGCGAGCTGAACTTCTCTTTGATCTACCCCCAAATGGCCAGGCCTGAAAACTGGACCTCCAATTAGCGGCGTTTCCCACGCTCCCGCCAGGCGCAGCGCTACATTTGCGTAACGAGTGTCTTCCTCTTTCAGTGCCAAACGAATTCTCTTTTGCATCACAGCCCCCATTACCTGTGTGTCGCCATACGCTCCGGCTGATGGAGGTCAAGAGGATGACCCTCAGGATCCCCGAGGGCTCAGGGGTCAACAGGAGTCACACAGTCGTTGGGAACCGTGTTTGAATGGAGAGATTTGGAAAGTGTTTATTCACTGAAGCCTGAACTGCGAGGGCCTCTATCACTGAAGCCAATAGGCTTCTTACATTGAATAGAATCAAAGAGGAACATCTGGCAAATGTCCTTCAGGACAACAGCATCTAAAGAAATCCTCATAGCATTGAACATTTTACGCATTTCTATGGTGGATAAACCAATAATGGAAATGGTGAACAAATTTACACTATGATAAGTGATATATGATACATATGTACTATGCAGTTGCCATATGGGATATATTTTTTTATCAGTTGCAATGTTATTATGTAATCAACCGTACTTAAGTCACTAATTTACTTATTACTTACAGTTCCTTTAGTTATTTATTTAGAAAACCATGCCATTTAACCAAAACCCCATGCATACATTTGCACTAGGCACTAAGTTCAGAAGGAAATTGCATTTTAAAAAATCTAATTATTATTATTTAGATTGACATGGGGATTTTTTATGAAGTGATTACTTGAAAGAACTTGAAAGACAAAAAAAAATTGTCCTTTATCACCATTGTTTTTTCAGATCTTACCAAATGTAAGTTAAAAAAAGAATACTGTGACATGTATATTGTGCAAACATTTTGAGCCACCCCATCAAAATAAAAGGTTTTTTTCTTTGAATATCATTTTGTATTAAGATCTCTGTTACAAAGTATCAAATGATTAAGTTCCAGAATTCTATAATCGAATGCTCATCGATATACTCAGATAGGGGTCCACATTAACAGTTTTGCCTTGTGAAATATTACATGTCTGGCGTTTGCTCTGTGCTGGAAGGACATTTGGGTGACATTTCCATGCTTGAGCCTTCGGCTGGACGTCTATGCAAACCTGGCGCGTCTGAAGAGAGGCGGATGCGGGAAGTCAGAGTTTGCCTAACAGCTTGGAGGCCGTGGCTTGTCACTTTTCCCACGGCCTGGTTGGGCCGTGTTTACTTTTATATAAATACTATAATATAAATCATTGTACTCATTGAATTTTAATGGTATTTTTTTAACGTGGTACTACTGTTCTTTGTCTGTTCTTACCAAACCTCAGGAAAAATGAATATTGTGACATGTGCAGTGCAAAAGTTGAAACCGCCCCTAATTTACTTGTATTTCGCTTTGAATCACACTGTTGGTGCAAGAGTATTATTTTCTGTTAAACTCTCAAATCTTGGTCATACTCAGTAGATTAAATTAAAGAAATGTGAACAAATGTTTTACTGACAGGCTACAAAGTGCTTAAAGATACAAGGAGCCTAGATGAAGGAGTTCCAGCCACTCAGCATTCAGCACCACCAGTATGCTGATCACAAGCCTTATGGTGAAATTGCTTCATGCTTGATATATGACTCTTATAAACACTCTGTTGCTGCTGAACATTGATGTTCTTTATGTATTGTAATAGTTACATAAATACAAGTATTAAGAAGTTGTTTGTAAAATAAGCTCTAACAGACTTATTTATATGATTTCTGATTCTGTAGGACACTGTTTATACAATCCACTCTCATCATGATGGATAAAAACTCTATTGCCTCTGAATATTGATGTTCTTTATGTATAGTTGTAATAGTTGAGTTACATAAGTATTAGTATTAGAACGTATAAAGAAGTTCATTTGTGAAACAACCTCTGACAGACTTACTATGTCATTTCTTATTTTGTAGGACACAGTTGTTTACAAAAATGGGCAAAAGCACATTAGCATAGATAAAATGTGTAGAGCATACAGTATCAAGACAAACTTCAAACACCATTTCTTGGCTAAGGGACTGTATTTGGAAGACACTCCCACTCTACCTCCGAACCACAGCATACCTGCCCATGTTTAGATCTCTACTCACCAGTTTAGATTAGCTTACCCCACATAACTTATTCACATAACACTATCATCCATACATATGTAAATATCCTTTTGTGTATATATGGTTTTTTTTTTTTATGTCTTTGTATATACATTTGGTTATATATTTTTTTTTTCTTCATTTTCTGTAAAGTGACCTTGAGTGTTTTGAAAGGTGCTTATAAATAAAATGTATTATTATTATTATTATTATTATTATTATTATTATTATTATTATTATTATTATTTAGGATAAAAAGGTAAAACTGTAGGAATTAGATCAGACTGTGGCTTTGACTTGGATGACTGTCTCTTACCTTTTTTCTTTCTCTCTTTCTCTCTGCAGTGATAGTTATATAGTGCGAGTGAAGGCAGTGGTGATGACGCGGGATGACTCGAGTGGTGGGTGGCTGGTTCAGGAGGGCGGCGGGCTCAGCCGGGTCGGAGTGTGTAAGGTGGCTCCGGCTGACTTGGAACTCATCGGCCGAAACGGCTTCCTCATCTACGGAGAAAGACTACGAGACAAACAGGTGTGTGTGTGTGTGTGACACTAAGGATGGCTTGATAATCCTTTTTCTTTTACCATATCAATCACCAACTCCACATTGTTGTGGTCCAGAGAAGTATGTTTACACAATAATCTGTACAACAACCTGCTGCTCCCCAGATGCGCAATTTCTTATTGGGTCTAAATCATTATCACTATCTGCAATGCCTTGGTTATCTTTATCTTGTTTAATTATTTGCCTGCAGTATTCTTATCATGTGCGATTTCTATACTTATGTGACTAATACATGTAATAACAGACTTGGTATTGATTGCAACTGCAAACCACTTTTCGTGTCAATTAGTAAACTACCTACAGCAGAAATGTATAGAACTATAGTAGTTATATGAGTGTGTTATAATCATGTAATATAATGTATCCACCTCTCTTACTGACCACAGCATTGTGTGTATACAGCATAGTGCATTTAGTAATACGCATTCTATGGAGTTTATTTAGACTTTTATTTGACTAATATTATGTTTTATATTGTTCTTGTCTTTGTGTCTCTGTGTGTACAGTCGTAACCGAAGTAATTTCCTTCAATACAATTTTCTGGATTCTGATTCCTTGTCAGATCTGATAGCACTGATATTGATACTATTTTCTACTAAACTTTAAAATGAGCTGTTTCCAACTAAATTCTTCACTTTAGATGACGTTCTCAAATTTCTCAAACATTCTACGCTACTAAAGTTCTTTCTAAAACTCCCTAAAACTACTGGTTGACACTCAGTCACCCCAGGGAACGCAGATTCACTGCTCATAGCCCAGTGCTGGGGGGCTTTGTACCCGTCTAGTCAAAGTTTCACGGTGTAATTGTGACATTAGGCTCATGTGTGGCTGCCCCAGGGCGTTGGCAGAGCTTTTTCTATGGAGATGATACAAGTTGTCTGTGCTGTCAACCTGTAAGCAATGTCTGCACCGTAAAGTAGCTACCCTCACTGATAAGGCATGTCCATGACTAAAATACAGCTTTCAGTGGCATTTTAAGCTTCATCACCATTGTTTTTTGGTCATTTTTTACCAAACGTCAGAAAAAAACGAATACTGTGACGTGTACCATACTGTGCGAACATATTGAGCCACCCCATTTAAATAAAAGAAAATTCCTTTAATCACCTTGCTTTCTGTTTGTCAGACCATCTTAGCTCTGACATGTTGAGCAGATTCAATGAAACAAATGGGGCCAAAATTTTACTGAGACAGACTTTCAACCACTCAGCATTCAGCACCACCAGTATACTGATCACCGCCCGATCATCTGGAACCATCTGCTCCTGGTTCTTCACTGGTTCAGGACTTCAGTTAGACGCTCTTTGTTCTGCTTGAATGATTCATACGTAGGTCACTGTGTGTCTTAACCAGCAGAAACATTCCTCTGAAACTGGTCCACTCTTAGCATGATGGATTAAAAACCTCTGCTGAATATTGATGCAGTGACCTCTTAATGTAAAAATCATAGTTCGGTTGTGTAAAGAGGATTAAGATGTTGATGGTTTCTCTGCATGCCTAAAACATCATACCCAGTCGAGCTGTAATATCTCATACATGTATTTATGTCTTACGTATTTCAAAGCAACATGTTGGACAGCCCTTGCAGGAGACATATGGATAAATCAACAAGCAGCGGACTAACAAAAGCAACAGCAAAACGTGAACTCATTCGCCTCCACTCAAACATGAATCTGCAAGATCTATGAACATGATTGAGAGTGAGAGCCTACAGGGATGATGTATACAGTCAACATGCACTGTTGTGTGCTACGGTCTCCTAATAGGTTGAAAGGGATTTTGTGTAAAGCAGGATTTTCTATAAGAGACAGCTGAGGACAACAGATGATTGACCATTCTGTTTACTCCGACCTCATGTTTGGTGTGTAGGTGATCCTGAAGTGCTTCCTGAAGAAGGACCTGGTCTACATTAAGGCAACGCCCACTTTCCACCACTGGCGTGTGGACAATAAAAAATGTGGCCTCACCTTCCAGAGTCCAGCAGACGCCCGGGCTTTCGACCGCGGAGTCAGGAAGGCCATGGAAGACCTGACTGATGGTGAGTGAAGTAGAGGAAGGCTGTTACTTATGGTTGGCGGCACTAGTTTGTCCATAAGCATCTGTTGAGATGCACTGGTGTGATTAAACTTTTTATTAAAGCATTTTATTGGACCAAAAAATCAGATCAAGACTATAATTCATATAAAATGTTTATACCATAATATAAATACATATCTTGTTTATTTCCTAGGAGTGTATTGGCTTTCACAATAATTTTACATGCTTCACGTGTGCTTGTCTTATAATGTAGCTTTCTTTCGTGTTATGAGCTTTTTAAGATGCAGTGTGGTGCACGAATGAGTGTTAAAGGAGTAGTGTGTCCAAAAATTCCCAAATTTTCCATCTCAGCACAAAAGCAGATGATCAGTCAAGGCATGTTTAGTGTCTATAATAGATAAGTGTGTTGCAAAGGTGTAATATCATGTTTGATTGTTTTAAACATGTAATGTCATAAAGGTGTAATATAATGTATGAGGGTGTCATAAAGGTGTAATGTAATGTGTGAATGTGTGTTATGAAGGAGTAATACAACGTATGAGTGTGTTAGTAAAGGTGTAGTATAATGTGTGAATGCGTTAATAAATGTGTAATATAATCTGAGTGTGTATAAATGTGTTAATAAATGTATATGTGTTCTAATGGATCTGTGAATGTGTAATAAACTCTGTTCTGTTTGCTGCAGGTTCCACCACGTCCTCATCCACTTTACAGAACGAGACAGAGGTGGGAGACGATGACGTCTTTACAGTAAGACCCCGTCTCTCTCTCTCTCTCTCTCTCTCTCTCTCTCTCTCTCTCTCACCCATTCATACATTAAAACACATGCATGTCAGAAAGAAGCACACCTTCATTAGAGGGTGAAC
>JBBMFX010058098.1:0-10949 GCA_037832545.1 Rhabdalestes septentrionalis
ACTATATTAGTGTTGGAGACGTCTGGTTCCATTCACCTCCACTATATTAGTGTTGGAGACATCTGGTTCCATTCACCAACACGGGAGAGAAATCAGAGTCTCTACACTGAAACAAACCCCCATCTGAACTGAACATATAATTAAATGTTTTTGCTCTGATTTTAAATTATGTGGTCAAAGAGAGATGGGTTTGCCAAAGCTTCACGAAATGTGAAATCAGGGGCAACTGCTTTAAAAAGAAGCGTTTTGGGACGAGATTTGACACATTTCAGGACTCTGCTGCTCTGTCAGAACACCTCAGCGACGAGAAGAATTAGCACCAGGAAGGAAGAAGCTCAATGCAGCTCATTGGGCAGTGGTGCACCATCGACCTCGGATGGTCAAATCCCTTTCCCTTCCTTTCCTTTTCTATTTTTTAAAAAGCACCATTAGTCAGCAGTCGTCCCCGAATTATCTGTAAACATTTTCACCGCGGTGCTTAATGTCGTTACATTATTACATAGGTTGAATTTCATTCGGCTAACTAAGCGACGTCTCTGACGCCCGATCACACCTGATCTAGACGACAGTGCTACTTCTGGGTTCTGAGCATATTCCTGGTTCTCTGAAGGCCATCGACAGGATGGATCTTCTGGTCTGACGGCGTCCTCCTCGCCGAAACTCATAGTGATTCGCGTCAAGCTACAAACAACCAACTTCACCTTTTCCACAGCAAAGGAAACGGATCTGGAAATGAAAATCCCATTTGGTTCTAGAACCCCAGTAACGAGCTTAACGAGTTTCCAAACCTCAAATAAAACAACATTCACAGCGGCTCAAAAAGTCAAACCCTCCTAAAGTCGACTGCAACGAACACTGAACCCCCCAAAGCTCCACTTTACCGCAAGTGGAGGCAAATGTGAATCTGCAATATTTTTATATTCCTTATATATATGTATATTATTCATACTTTTATATTGATGTCATGTTCATAAATATACCTAAATTCACGCCAATTAATAAATACAGATCTATGATGTTCAACAAAAAAAGAACCTGATTAGAGTAATTATAGGAAAAGTTTTTGCTGTCCTATCTTTTTTTTTTTAACATCGTTAGCATAAGAACCTGCTGCATTTGGCACCGAGGTGAAAATTCACTGCAATACGTAAATGAGCCTCTAATTAATCTGTCACCCTGTCAGAAACCAGTGTTTCAGAAACACTGGAACTTAACACATTCTGAAACTTAAACAATATTTTAAGACCTCAGGCCTTTTTAACCCCAGGAAAGAGATTATAAAGGTCCTTTTTTACTTATTAAAAAGCATCGCAATCGCAGGCAGTTTTGAAATACAGATATTTTGTCCAAATCGTGCAGCCCTACATAACTCACACATTCAGTTAAGAGCAAGCTGTAAGTATAGAAAGAGCTTTTTTTTTTTTTTTTTACATCGTTACCGTAACTACTATCTGCCTTTGACACATGGTCGAAATTTCACGATGAGCGGACCAACAGAAACGGTCCAAAAGAATAATATACATTAACACTGGAGGCTAATACAGCAGGCAACTTTTAGCACAACCAGTCACCTTACGGTTGTTTTTAAATTTTACTGAAAATCAGTGTAGATTGAATTACTCTGGGCCTAACCCAAAATGAAAGAAAGAGGTTTCAGTTGGAAAACTATGAACAACAATAAGCAAGACTGAATTAGATAAATTAGTAGCGGTAGCCAAGCTAGCTACTGGCTAAATCGCACTTTGCCCTTTGTGTTCATTGCAGTCGAGCCGATCTCATTGCGTAGCTCCATTTCCTTAATAAAAATAAAATAAAATGTTAAAAAAAACACACCAGTTTTGTGCCAAGTTATTATTTACATAGTAAGCCTCAAATCATTTGAAGTAACAGCTCAACCAAAAATGCTACATAGCGCTGCGGAAGGCAACAGCCACTGATCAGCGTGTTAACAGGTGGTGGTTTGTGCCAAATATGCCGGTGTAGCAAACACTGGGTAGTAGCCACCAGCGAACATGTTTCCTGCCACTACCCACGGGCCGGGCCGGGTTGTGATCCAGCATTTATGTGGCTCGGACCTCGGAGTGTCAGTTTAGGAACGCACCCACAGTTGAGAACTTGTGTTATAATGGCCCATGTATTAATAAGCTGTCGGGGTTAAATCGGGATTGGTGTGAGTGTGTCGGGCAGGAACTGGGAGAGAATGACGAGGCTTGACAGCTCGCACTACATTTGCCTGTGACTCACTGTTCTCCTCCCTGAAGTCTTGAGCCCCCTGCTCCCGACCAACCCCTCGACCGTGCACCTTTTTGTTTGAATAAATCTGAGCCACCAAAAATCAGTGGGGTCGCCCACAACTGCCTCCCTGTCTGTTTGTGCCCGCTAGGTGGCGCCACACACTGACTGTGAGGGAGTACCGATTAACACCTTGACAGCAGGTCATTAGTGCTCGTTAGCAGCGTTAGCACTTTCAACTGACATATTCCTGGGACTTTTGCCTTTTTGGTGGTGAACATTATCCTCCGAACTAACAAGGCTTTTACTCGAAGAACACAACACGGGGACACCGCATCCAGCCACTGGGACGAGGACAGAGGGAGGGGGACTCTACAGACCCTGAAGTTACAAACCCGTAATCCCACTCAGTGTCACTTGGACAGCTACACACACGGCGGCACTCAAATTCATCCGCCCCTGACCGCGAACACGGACATGCGGGACTGTCTTTATGGCAATTTGAGGACCAGTGTCCTCCCAAAAAACACAAACCAGAGTCTGGGTCAGGTTTTAATTATCTCTGTATGTGTTTCTGTACCAGTCTAAAATTTTTAAATATCAGTTTGCCTTAATTTACACAACCTGATAATCCACACCCGTTCAAGATCAGTGGCTCTTGTCCAGACGTCTCAGACCATCATCAGAAATCATCAATAGGTCTCCACATGTGGTACGGCAGGGACGCTGAGCTGGGCGTTTGCTACACGACCTTGAAATTTTATCCCATTTTTTAAATAAAAAAGGACAGCCTAAACCGCTCGGCCTGTCCTCAAGCACTTCGGTAACTTGTGCGAAGCGACATAAACCCACATGAGCATTTATTAAGGCTTATTCCAGCCTGTGTCATTAGTCATAAAGGCTCGTTAAGTAAGTTTTGATGTCAGTTCAAAAGATTTCACAACCACTGATGCTTGAATAAGCCATTGTAAAGGTCAGTTATCACCTTTCATATGTGTCATGTAGTTTCACCAATACTGGCCTTTTTCCATTTCCCAGACTTGTTTTTGAGAACACACGCACTAGACGAACATGGTGTTAAGAAACGGGGAGATCACACTAACAGCATGAGCATTCGAATATACTATAAACATTTCAATGGCCCTTATTTATGTTTGACAAGACTGGCTCAACGGTGTTCGGAGGTAAATCAGCGTTAGGTCATGTAGCGAAGGCCCAGCTTTACTTTTCTACTTTCTGTTTTAGTACCAGCCTTGTGCAGCCTAGTTATTTGTTGTGCTTGTTTCAGTTGGTCTGTCAGTCAAATGTGTAGATATAACAGTGTTGACGGTGCAATTAGACAAAAAGTGCACTCACAACACTCGTGCAGGGCTGCGCAATCTATTGAGCATCACATTGAGACTGACAGATGTCACAGAAGGTGACAACATGTAAATGAGTGCCCTAACCAATGTTTTTTTTTTTTTTTACTCTGACCCATCCTGATCACAGAGCTACTGAGGATATTTTGGTTAATCCAGGTATACTTGTATCCCATGAAAATAAAATACTTTACAAAAATAGAGACATGTGTTTTTTACACAATTTTCTTAATTTTTTGACATACTATTAATTCATTAGTATATTCTGAATGTACTGTCTGTGAGTCATAAAGATCACTGGTACTTTATATTGTGCAGCTCTCCAAGGACCCCTAGTGGCCAGGTCAGAGTAAACAGCCCAATGTGCTGCAGAACCAAGCAGAACAGGGTCTAGAGCAGGAGCGGATGATGTACAGTACTTCAGCACTCGAGTAAAAGCAGATATACTCTTGGTAAAATACTACTTGAGTAAAGGTACTATCATTGTACGTAAGTACAAAAGTACATGACTGTGAATATACCTGAGGAACAACGATAAAATGCCGAGTCAGACAATTTGAACGAGGTTCCATTTAGGAGACCTGTGAGACTGCAGATCTTCTTAACAGAACTTGTTCATCAAATGATTTGAGAAGATCTACAGTAACTGAAAGTACTTTTGATACAGAAGTACTTTTACATATTTTAGTCAAGCCCATATACACAGAACACGTTCCTCGAGTGGTATTTTAAAGAGTACATGTAGTACATGTATTTACTGGAGAACCAGTAAGCTGTACTTCATCCGTCCTGCTCCGGAGGTTTGAGTGTGTGAGGCTGATGTTAATGTACCACAGAGACGAAATCAACCGTAAACAAAGGCCTCCTAGTCACTGGAGGGACACAGAAAAGGCGACGTACATCCAGATCAAGTTCACAGGGCTCAAATCTCTTGAAGAAAGAAATGTTGGCTGTGCTGTTTTTGCTAAGGTGCCTGGGGGGGCGGAGTTTTCTCTGTGTCCGAGTGGCCAGACGGGGTCGGTTTTTCAGAGGAAGCCGATGGATCTTCGGCGGGAGAGCGTTTCGCTTCTCTGTTGTGGTCTAGCATGGCGGGCGTGAGGTCTAAAGAGGTAGTCTGAGGCGCGGGCTGAGAGACCGGTGCCCGCTGGATCACCATTGCCCGGTTGATCTCGTACGCAGGCTGGTCGGCACTGGGAAGAAGAAGAACACGTGGAGCTTCCGGCTCCAGAAGGTTATGGCATTTCACCACGGCTCCTCTTTGCTCAGAATCCCTCGATTCCTGGCTTACCACAAGACCCTGGTGGTCCTGGAGCACGATCTCCACCACCTGCTGGGGCGGAGGGCACGCAGAAGATGGAAGGGCTTTCTGGATGACTCCTCTAGTAACAAGTGCTGTGTTTTGGTTTGGAGCTGCTGCTGCTGCTGTTGGCTGTGGCATCATCTCTTCAGGCCTGGGCTTCCTGGGACGGCCTCTTTTACGTTTCGGAGGAATTGCCCCGGGTCCCGTGACTAGGGAATTAACAGTTAACAATAATAATAATAATGACAATTATATCATAAATGATAAGAATTATTACTCTTTCTGGGAGAATGCTGGGTACCTCTAGAGTAAAGTTTAGATTCTCTGCCCGAACCCGACACGGGCCGAGCTCTGAACACTCCGAAAGTGAATAAACCAATGACAATTCCATCCACACTGAATTTACAAATGGTTTCAAATGACCAGAGTGTGCTCGGAGCGCTCGGAGTGCCAGTTGAAGAACGCACCCACAGTCGAGAACGTGTGTTATAATGGCCCACGTATTAAAAAAATTGTCGGGTTTATATCGGGCTCGGGCCGTTAATTACAGTTAATGTGTCGGGCCAGGAAAAGTTGCACGGGCTCGGGTCGGGTCAGGTCTCATTTTTTGGGCCCGATCTAAACTCTACTCTAGAGCATTGAACAACTGCATGGATCATAAATACTGATTTAGAGCAATTTTAAAGAGGCTGTAAACAACAACGTGCCAGTTTTTTAATTCTGTGTGAAATTTCTAAATAGTGTGTACATTCTAAATAGTGAAAGCTTGCTAAAGAGTATTTACTTTCTAAATAGTGTGTACTTTCTAAATATGGTATACATTTCCCAGTTTCTTATCCAATGTCATGTGTTGTATGTCGGGTGTATTTTTGTCACATCTTCAGTCATCCATACCTGTAACTGCAGCCGAGGGGTCCGGACCCCTTTTCGGGGGGGTGGGGCGTCCTCTCTGAACGACCGGAGTTGGGGCAGCGGAGGTGGAAACGGTGACTGAAGTGCTTTTCTCTTGTTCAGGATACTGAAGGATCACCACCGGCAGAGCCTGGGGGTTGGGGAGCGTTGTCACCGTGATGGGAAGAGTGACTTTGACGCTGCTGGAGTCGTTGGGAGTGAAAGCTGGAGGGGAGGAGTGCACGGACAGCTGGGATTTGTCTGGGATGGAACCTCTCGGGAGGATCTGAGGAAGCTTCTTCATCTTCATCAGGGCCTCCACCTGCAGATCCCGCCCCCCGGTGCGAGACGACTCCGCCACTTTGGTTTTCTCACCAAGCTGCTGCTTCCCAGGCGACACCTGCTCCGTACCATCTTTATCTTTCTGTTCAGAAAACATCCAGGGGGGATTAAAGCTGCATAATGTATCTACTTCCAATAGTGCAATGGCAAACAGTTCAGTAGTCTAACTTTCAATGTAACATATACGTACAGAACTGTGCAGACATTTGAGCCCCCCACTTTACTACATATTCTGCTCCTAGAAATCGAGACTTTCTTGTTTTAATATTGTCTTGAGCAACAGTTTTCCACACACATTTTCTTTATGTTGAAGTTTGTTTAAAGATTTCTCACACTCACATTTTCAGAGCCTTGCCACCTTCTCCCCAACACTGTTCCTTGTCACTGGATTACCGAGACTGTTTCAGCATTCTTCCTTTTTACATTGTTACCCATCTCTGTTGTCCTACCCAGAAGCCTCTGTCTGGACACAGTCATTCTAGCCTGTGTTCTAATACTCTGCATCGATGTGTTTGAATTGTGTAATTTCTCTCGTTGTGACGAAACCATATGGATTAAACATCTATTCCCGCACCTGTATCTCAATGTGCCAAGCACCAATCTCATGTACAGACATGACAGACAACCAGACCACACAGACGGAGGAGGAATATCCGTAATGACACATGATGCTTCTGAGCGGCAGTGAACATTTTCTAAACTAGTCGTCCACCTACACTTACCCCTAGCCCCCTCTGGTACACCCCCTTCACCAGCTCTGGTTACCATTTCCCCTACCAACATCATCATGCTTCTTTATCCGAGAATTATGTGGGGGACCCAGCAGGATGTCCAAACTTTCTGCTGGCATGTGAGCCGTATTTCACAAATGAGTTGAGTTTCCCGAGCTGATGGACACTCAAACAATGTCATTATTCAGCAACTCACAGGGCAGGCTCAGGACACGGCTGCTGCTGTTTGGAGAGCCTGGTCTTTAATTTCTCCATTTTTATTTATCAGATAAAGATGGTGTGTGACCATCCAGACCAGGGGCAGTGGCGCGAAAATTGCTTCAAAACAATAGTTGCCTACCGAGAGCTCAATGCGGTCACAGCGAAGTATCCCTACCTTCTTCCACTTAGCCCATTGGTCATAAAACTACTGGTGCAAGAATTTTCCCCAAACTTGACCTACACAGGGCCTATAATACACTATAGTACATGCAGTGCCTATAGTGTGCCACCAAGTAATGGAGCAATATTTACTTGGTTCCATGCTTAATTGGCAAGGTCCATTCCTGTTATGGCAATGAGGGGAAATGGAGATGGCCTTCCTCGGGCCATCTCTTTATTATGTCTTTTCATGTGTTTCTGGGATGTAATATTTTGTAGTTATTTAGTCAAACTGCAAGACACTCTCTTTCGTCACAATGGAAATAAATTTTAACCTGTGTCTTTATCCCGGAGACCCCTCGTAGACGTGTGGTAGAAAGGGACCATACCACGCCTGCCACCAGACAGTCACTGTATTCCCTGTGCATTAGAAACAACTCGCTGTCAGTACAGGTGACCTTCCATGTCCACCGGTGTGTATGTTCCTTGTCACTCCATTAAGAGTCCTGGCAATTTGCCTGCTGGTAAACTATTCCCCTTACCAATACCAAACTGATTGTGGCCCTACACTGCTGTGGACTTTGTCACTGGCGATTACACAACAGTTCTGTTGGTGGTGGGCTGATTTTCAACGGGGTTCCACTTGAAATATTCCTCTAGGCTGGCCTGTGTAGAATATGCCTGGAACTCCCCACCAGCCATGCTAGCCATGCTCTGTCGATGGGATCCCATGCCAAACAGTGTTTCCCAGGTGGAATGGTGGTTTTCATCGACTGGGCAATTTGTCAGTTCCAAGCCCAGGCCGACCGGATCTTTTTATGGACCAGAGATCAACATCTTAACATCTCTGGGTTATCGCCCAGGTATTCTGTTCCCTTCTTAATTGATTCACAAATTAATCTCACATGCCTACACACCCTATCTTTCAGGTTTCCTTTCTCAAATCCAGAGTGCATGGTGGTCTCCTCCAATATTTGAAGGATTAGGAGGGCTACAGTCCCGAGGAGAGGCCTTAGTTGGGATCTTATTGATGAATTCCTCAGATCCAAGCTGGATCCACATGCTCTTCATCCTTGGGGTGGTCCTCCCAGTCAACCCCACTATCTACTGGGCCTCCAGTGACCCGGTTGACCATGTCGTATTTGGGGTTCTTTGCAGGGGCACCCTCTCCCACCTTTTGGGTATCAGTCCTGGAACGGGGGTAACTGTCACAGCCTTGGTGAACCAAACGGCCCCACCCAACCCACAAAAATACAAGTGGAAAATGACCCAAAACCCGACCCGCCCGAGGAAAAAAAATAGTTAACAACAGGTTTAGGAGATATTTAAATGCTTTTTGTAACATTTTGACACAGCCGCCACACCCACAATTAAAAAAAAATGTCTGTCCTAAACCCGCACATCACTAATAACTAGACCTATACCCCCACTTTAACATCGCTCAGCAGTCGCCGTTTCAGAAAACACCATAAAAATAGGCATTTTAGGCCTTTTTTTAAAAAGGCACTTTAGGCAACATGGTTATTTATTATACATTGGTGCTTATGGAATATAGCCCCTGTGAAAAATGTGTGTTTACACTGTAAACACGCACATGCATTTTTTATTAACCATTATATGCTTGTTTTTCCTGAAGTTATTGAGGATGACTCAGCCAAAAACAGCCTAAAAATTACTTTGGCACCTTATTTTTAAGAGCGATACACCAATCTATACACATTATAAATGGATAAGAAGTGAACTAGGAATAGTTTGAGATTATAAATGAGTAATTGGCGTGGAACATATTTTAACTAGAATATAAGGATATTTTCAGATTGTATGACTGTACTGTGGCTGTTGAGAATTTTAAGCGGGATTCAATAATACTGCTCCTCTTAGTCCCATACGAGACAAAACCACTAAGAACATTGACATTGCATAAAAATTACAGATACTACATGAGTGATGAAAGGTCCTTGTCTTCGTTGTTGCTTACCTTGGCTTCTTGACTACTGCTGTCTTCCTCCCCCCCGCCCCCTCTGGGTGTGGTCAGGATCTTTTTCATCACCTTGTGTGGTTTAGAGGGACCTCCTGTGAGGAAGACGTCACACCAAAGGTTTAGTCATTGTTGTTTTGACTGTAATCATTCCCAGCCATCCAAGCCTGTGGCGGCTCTACATTAACATTTACATTTACGGCATTTAGCAGACGCCTTTATCCAAAGCGACTTCCAATCCCTACCTACAGGGGGCAGTCTCCCTGGAGCAATTTGGGGTTAAGGTTCTTGCTCAGGAACCCAGTGGTGGTGCTGGAGGTGGGATTCGAACCCAAGACCTCATTATCCAAAGGCAAATATCCTACCCACTTAGCATCCTCCACCTCCTCTACATACCGGCCAGCGCGGCAGAGGTGACCAGCTCGGCCTGGCTGCAGCGCGGGTTCACGATATGCTCCTGGACCAGGAAGCGGGCGATTTCCACCACTGTGTCAAAGGAGCGCTTCAGGATCTTCTGCGCCCAATCGCAGATCAGCTCGCACGCTGCCTCCGTAACCTCCTGCTTGTACGTCTGCACCAGCTCTGTCAGTTCTGACTACAGGATCCAGGATCAAAGGAGAAAAGAAATCTCAATACAATCAGAAAATATCCCGATATTACATTTAAATTGTAATTAGTTAAAAAAAGAGAAATCAGCACAGTGGGAAGCATTTTTTTAGTATTACAGTCTCCCAGGTTTTATGGTAAAAGCAGTTCTTTTCCTAGCACCTAGTAAGACCCGAACAAATACTTTTAGATTCTTTTAGCAACTGCTTAGAAACACTTTATTACTACATCAAACGCATAGCAAGACACTAGTAACCACCTAGAAACTCCCTAGTAGCCACCTAGAAACACCTCGGTAACCATCTTATTATTATAGCAAACGTCTAGCACTTACCAAGCAACCACTTTTACTATGTTGCTTTTCCTATATCGCTGAGTGACTTGTCTTCTCTCATCAATCTCATTTCAATGTTGTCCCTGTTCTAACTCGCCTATGACAAATAAAGCTGAAAGTGAACTGAACTCAAACACTTATAACACACTAGCAAACACTTAAACTCAAGGCTTCCATCTAGCTTTAAGCTGCACAATCTCCCTGCATTAAATGCTGGTAAAATTCCAGGCACAGGCACGGCTGCTGAAGGAGATTCTGGGTTCTGTAGAAATGGTCTTACCGGGTCGTTTTTCAGGTCCAGATTGGGCAGTAGCGGCATATTCAGCACCGTTTTTCTTCGGATGCCGCTGTAACAATATGTGTGTAGAGTCAAGGAAAGAGGTTCTGAGAGGATAGGGGTCCAGTGCTTAAGGCAGAGCAAAGAAAAATTCTTCCCATGCATTTTGTAATTCTATTATTGATGAAATTTGACATCAAAAACACAGCAATCAGTTTCACTGATTAAATTGTTGTCCACTAAAACAGCTCCTGTTTTTGAGGAGGCATCATCCTGAGATTTGTTTGGAGTTCCTGAGTCACGTAGAATCAAAGTTACTGTAATTAAAGAACTAACAAAAGAATCAAGATCTTTGAACCTGAAGAAATTTCAGGATAGTCGTTATCCACAAGTGGGAGGGAAAAAACCTGCAGAGCAGCAGCACATGGTGAGTGTGTAGGACAACAAACACCGGTTCTAAACTGTTTTACACCAGTTATATTTACTGAAATCAGAGTTTACTGATACACTCTGAGTTCTGAGGGTAAACACCGGTTC
>JBBMFX010058109.1:0-10949 GCA_037832545.1 Rhabdalestes septentrionalis
CCCAGCACATAATATGGAGAGTGTAAAATTCTCTCTCTCTCTTTAACCCATTCACCGAGTGAAGCAGCAGGCAGCCAGGAACACAACGCCTGGGGAGCAGTGTGTGGGGACGGTTCCTCAGTGGTGCCACTAGCAATCATGGTATTCGAAACCTTCTGAACTCCCTAACCGCAAGGCCACCAGCTGCCGCCATGTGTTTTAAACATGTAAAAACCCTTAAGCATTTGTAATGTATGCTTATATAACTCCTGGAAAAAAAAACCTTGTTGTAGTAAAAAGCTTAATAGAAGAGGAGTGGCTTGTTATTGTTCAGTGCATGTTAATTCTTTAAGGCTTTTTATGAGATTTTTGCGACATTTTCTGTTTGTGTAGTATAAAAAGGCAGCTGGCATTTTCAAACTATGTAAAAATGGAAAACAAAAACCTCCCAAATATTGATACAATGTTCTGACAGTGACGCACACATAATGTATCTGATCTGTGTTATATACATGTACAAACATTTTGTGTCACAAATGTGTCACTTATGCATTAAACATCAAGTCACCGATGTAAAACATGTGACAAGAATGATCTAAAACCAAGTCTAAATTTAACTCAAAACTATATTACAAAAGAAAATCAGGTTTATACTAATCTAGAGCTGTTATTGAAAAAACACTCAAAAATCTAAACACTATGCACGAACACTCACACACACACACACACACACACACATGCGCACACATACACACACATACACACACAAATTCACATGCACACACACACACACACACACACACACAAACACACACACACACAAACATATTTACACACTTACTTCCCCACACTCATGTACCAGAGGTACACTAACCACTTCCATCTGCTGCCTCTTTATTTATATGACTGGTGGACGAGCTCCAGTCAAAATGGCTTCCACATGCTTTTCAGACTGAACACCAACAGCCGCAGGCAGAGAGAGGGGCACCCCTTCATTCCTTCACCAGGGAAAGCCCTCGATACTGCAGAACCAAGCCTGCAGGATCACTGCCTCTCTTAGCTTTATCTGAGGCCCCACTGCACCAAAGGATCAGCAAAGGTGCTGAACTGATACAATTACATTACACAGGTAAAACCAACCCTTAAAATCGGCATTCACCTGTGTTTACCTGTTTTTAATCCATAAAATCCATTTTAATAAGTCTCCGGTCATATTTTGCACTGTATTGTAGGTGCTGCTGTTAGCAGAGGGAGGCCAAACTTATATTATTTGTTAATATAATTTGTCCTGTGCCCTGGTGCATGGTGACATCATCAAGAATTTAGACATTTTGGAGGTAGGTAATAGACATTCTGATGAAAGAATTTGATCTATTATAATGTATAAACTGATGAAAGGGTTTTTTGGCACACCTCTTAACTATTGAATCCTGGCCTTTCCATCATACCCATTGCCATAGGTGTATAAAATCAAGCTCCCAGCCAGGCAGTCTCCATTTACAAACATTTGTGAAACAAAATGTGTTGTTCTGAAGAGCTCAGTGATTCCAGTGTGGTCCTGTGTTAGGATGAAACTTTTGCAATAAAACAGTTTGTGAGATTTCATCCCTGCTGGATCTTCCATGGTCAGCTGTAAGTGGAAGTATCTCTGAACAACAGCAACTCAAAGTTCAAGGCCACGTAAAGTCATAAAGGAGTGTCTGCTTGGTGTGTTTAAGTCCCCAGTAGTCTCTGGGTTCCATAGCTAAAGAGTTCCAAACTTGTAAGCACAAAAACTGTGCTATGTATTTGAGGGTCCCTGGTGGTGTACTGGTTAGGTGTCCCAATACTTTTTGCCATATAGTGTGGGTGAAAACACTCAGCTAGCTCAAGACCCTCCCTGATAATGTGTGTTTCTCTTGGAAATGTTTATTGGCTCCATTCCACATTGAAAAAGTCACTATCAATGAGACACCGGGGAAGCCAAGACACAACCAGAGTCAGAGCTTATACATAAAGGCACAGATATGCAGAACACAGAGATCACACACTGATTAGAGTTCATTTACATGCTTGCATAAGACATGGGTGCAGACGTGGGCCTGCAAATGGAAATGATGGGTGCAATTGAAAGAATCTATATTGTAGGCAGCAGCATTTCTCACAATGCTGGAACTAACTATAGGATAATCGATAGTATTATTCCGCATATATAAGATTTTACACATATTAAGTATGTTTTAAGTATATTAAGATCATATATAAGGTGATTCTGCTGTGTGAAATGATCTCACTTCGCAAAGTGATCTAACAGAGCTATCAAGTCATTTTTTTATAAAATAAAGTAAAAATGTCTAGAAATAGGTCGGGTAATCATTCCACATTCTTGTCTTTACACAATGTGTGGTACAATATATGGGCAAAAGTTTGTGGACATTTAGACAACGCTTTTATCCAAAGCACCTTCTATTCCCTGACTACAGGGGGCAGTCTCCCTGGAGCCCCTTGAGGTTTGGGGTCTTGCTCAGGAACCCGGTGGTGGTATGCTGGAGGTAGGATTCGAACCCATGACTTCTTGGTCTGGCTGCAAATATCCTTCCCACTAAACCACCACCACCCCTTTACACCTAGAGCACACCTTTAGCTTATTCGTCCTCCCAACGGAATTAATATCCCATTGTCTTACAACATTTATGGCTATGATGTCCACTCTTCTTCTCAGACATGATTGTGGAGTGTATCTTTAAGCCAATTCAGTGAAAAGAACGTTTTGGCGGTCTCGGACGAGAAAACGCTGCTCAGATTCATTTTGAAGGCTTTCAGTTGGGTTGAGGTCAAGGCTCTGTGCTTTACTGTTGGAAATATGCCTTCTGGTAGGAGACATTCTCCTGGCATCCACCAAATCCAACTTCATCAGTCAGACCGCTGGGTAGTAAAACATGATTCTTCAGTCCAGAGAACACATTTCCATTGTCCAGAGCACGGTGATGGCTGAAGCTCTGCATTGTACATGGTAATCTTGGGCTTGTGTTCAGATGATCATCCAAGAAATCAATTTCATTAAGTTTCGACAGACAGTTTGGATCTGTCCTGTGCAGACAAAAGCTTTTACATTCTACATGCTTCAGCGCTCAGCGGACTTAGTCTGTGAGTTTCCATGGCTGGGCTGGGTTGAGCTGCAGACGTTTCCATTTAACAATAATATTACTTACATTTGACTGGGGCAGATCTAGCAAGGCAAATATTTCACAAACTGACTTCTAGGAAGGGTGGCATTGCTGACAGTGATCTCAATATGAGACATTCTACAGCCAGTCTATATCTAGGTCTTGATCTTATATACCAATTAGCAAAATAAACATGCAAAATAAAAATTAAGGAGGCATGTCCACATACTTTTGGCCATATTTCACCTATCACTGCTTTCACATGCAAAGATATGTTTTGCAGTATGTGTGACTTTAACTATAAAGGAATCATTAAAAGAAAAAAAAAACATAAATGAAAAAATATCACTCTCAAACTGTAATATGGTACGAATTATCTGCTGTGGTCCAAATTGGCCATTACGTTTGTGATTGTGCTTCAGTCTTTTGATCAAAAGAATACATTTGTGCTGGTTTTTAAGGAGTCAAATGTCACAGACTGTTTCAAAGCACAGCTTGACATGGGCTGATGTGACACTGTGGGAGTGCATGAAACATTCTTACTGAGTAATTATGGTCAAGGCTGCAGTGATTAATTAAAAAAATGTTTTTTAATTGTTTAAGCTGTCTCATAGTAGTTCATATAATGTTTTAAGATCATATATCAGGTGGTTCTGCTGTGTGAGATGATCTCACTCTTCAGAGAACATTACCTGAAACAAAGTGATCTGACAGAACAGTCAGATCATTTCATTGGGAAAACGAAGTAGAAACATCTAGAACTAGGTAAAAGAAGTACAACTAGTTCATATTGTGTTTTATTATGAAGCCTGTGTAAGCTGGGGTCAGAGCTCTGTCAGATGTCTGAACTTGACTGAGGTGTAGGATGAGGTGCTGGGTGACTTCATTCTGAAACTATGAAACTAGAATGTGAAGTGGGTGGGGAGGATATTTCTACAATGTTCTTGGACATATATTTTCAGGCTCTTGTTTTTTTTTACATACGGAAATTTGTTCTTTATTAAAAGTTTTGGTATGCTTGTCAGATTGCAGCACGGTCTACTTCCTATAATTTTCAGTCAAAATGGTCATTACGTACAAATGATTCATACCAGCTTCAGGAAAAAAAAAGCAAGAAACATAATTGATAGAAAATAACAGAAGCCAGAACCACTCATATTCATTTATTCAACTTAACCAGTTCCATCCTTACTGTCAATCTTCCAGTAACTCACAATAAAAAAAGCTCCTTAAGCTCTCAGTGACATTACATTCTTTATAAGAGACACACATTTACACAAACAGCTACCCACACACACCTCAGCTGCCTGACACATTTCTCTCCCATGTCCATCCTCACAGCACCTTATGTACCTTTACTGATTCTGATTCACCTTACTGCTCCTGTAATTTATTTATCACCGTTCATATTGCTATAAACAGAAAATACATACATATACAGATTATGCAATTTCAATCTACTTGCACCTTGTACAAGTCACTCTCTCATCCCTGCCGATCAGTGCTTGTTCCCCCTTTGAAAAAAATGTGTCTGTCATTGTGTGTCATCTGTTGTGTTAAATGTTACAATTGTTATATGTGTGTGCTGCTCCACTATGCCTCCTAAATTGCCCAGCAGAGACATGCTAAGTTCTTTGCATTGAATTAACTTGAAAGAGAAAACCAAAGAGAAAATATAAGAGAGAACCATTAGAAACTGAAGTTCTATAAAAGAAAAAATGGGACGTGGACCAGCAAGAAACTATCTAAATGAGATAAACAGCACTCAGAGCTTCCATGTTTCAGAGTGAGAGGAGAAAATCAAGCTGCTTCAAATCCCCAAGAGCTTCTGTCCATCCTTCTACTGCGAGCAGATGACTCAACGCTGTGGGTCTGAAAGGAAGTGTAGCTGTTCAAGAAGTCATTAGTGAGAAAAGGAAACAGATAGAAAAGAACATCTGCTCTTGAGCATGCAAACATTTGACATGTGGAGGAAGGTTTAATGGACTAAAAATTGTAAATTTGTAATTTGGACCAAAAGAAGAAATGTAGTGGATCCTCAAGACTGAACTTTGGAGGCGTTTACAAGTAGCACATTGTTTTTACCAAACAAAAAGGAAGTTTCCTGAAAATAATACATTTTAATATATTCAGTGGTTGGGACTTTTTATGATTTTACCTGGCACTGCAAAGTAAGTAACTTTTACTTAGAGGCATTTTTCACTGGAACTCACATAAATATGAATATAGTCTATACATTTTGAAGTATTTTTTACACAATTAAATCAATTTCAGTTCAATTGAACCACTGAAAAAATGTGGAAAGGTTTTTTTTGGTCACATCATATTTTTCAGTTTAATGTTTTCCAGTATGATAAACTGGACCAGAGCATGATATTTGTATATCGTAAAGTGGCTTAAAAATGTCGATGTGCAATTAACCCATTCAAAAATGAAGCAGGCAGCTTCCACCAGCATGGGGGGCCATGGGGAGAAGTGTGTGGGGACAGTAGACTTCTCAAGGGACCCTCAGTGGTGCCACTAGCAATGTTGGGATTTGAACCAACAACCTTCTGATCCCAGATCAAACTCCCTCACCACTAGACTACCAGAGTGCAACACTGAATGGGCTCAGAATTGTAATACCATGCAGATTATGGCACACACACACACACACACACACACACACACATACACACACACACGCACACACACACATTTATAAACATTCATAAACACTGTGCAATCCTGTGCAGATGCTAAAACATTATTTTGTGCAATATCATATGTTGTTCCCTAAATGGTGCTAAATCACTTCATTACTTGCAATATCTTATGTGCAATAGTCCTCATGTGCAATATTTCTACAGGGTCAATACTTCCATTACCTAATAATGCTTAATTACTACATACTGCAATAGCTTTTTCCAAACAACCATTTGTGTCTGTAGTTTTTTCACTCAGCTGTGTTACTTACAGGCATTTCCGTGTTTAGCATAGTCTCTTCATGTTGTGGTGGTTTTTCTTTCTACTTATTTTTATTTAGATTTTATTTACACTTCTTTTATTTTACATTATTCTTGTGTCTCTCTGTGTCTGTGTTGTGGGAGTCACCACTAATTTCTCTCTTTAAAAATGAGGTTAAATTAACAGTGATCCTGAAACAGAAACATAACATACAGACTACAGCAAGCAGTGGGTGGCATTTAACCTTTTACTGTTTTAGAGCAGTTCTTACATGTTTAATGGCATTGAGACACATATCAAGGAGGTACAGGAGAGATTCTGAAGAACAACACTGTAAAACTTCATTCAGGAGTCTCTCTCAATGAAACACACACATTTACACAAACACACACAGACTAAGGCCTTTGGAAAGCTGTATTGTACACAAGTCAGGATGCACCCCTTTACTTGTACTGATTTGAGAAAAGAGGCTTCCAAAACCACATAACAACATCTGTAAACAGCTGGATTACAGCACAGCTCATTTGCTATGAAGCTAAAGGAGGATTGAAATGATTTTACAAAAATCCATGGGATTGACTTTCCAGACTTTCCTCGCTCTGCCCAAAAAGCCTCTCAAGCTGGACAACTTCACAGATTCTTGGTGAAAATCCATTCAACATAATAACAAACTATAGAACACTCTGGATGGGTTTAAAGGGGCATTCCATTCATTCCGCAAAATGTTCAAGAATTAAGGCTGAAATGTAAATAAAGTCATTCAAATCATGTGAAATGATGCTAAATGATAATTTCTATCACTGTTCACAGTGATTTGGAAGGAACTACATATCTGAAGCATTTAATGCAATGGCAGATATTTTTGCTAGAAGGTATTTCCCAAAAATATTTTTTACATCAAACTGGTGACAATTAAATTACTGAGAAATTTAGCAAAATTGCTGGAATGCCCCTTTAAAAAAAGTCAGAATATGGTTGTAGGGAATGTAAAGTACTTGTGTAGAACTGACAATAATGAATTTATGGCCATTTTATTGTTAGCTTGATTACATGCAGAAAATTATTCTCGTTTACCAAATTAGTATCATCTGTAATGAATTAAACACTCCAAATGAGGTCTTTAATAACAGGGTGAATAGGAATGTTCTGTAAATCTCGTCCAACCAACAGCATAAAACAACATCTGCAGGTGGAACTTGAACTTGTCACGGTGGGGTAAGCCATGCAAAGACATATTCGGGAAGTTTTAATGGAATGGACATGGTGTAAACCTTTTAAAATGACAGACTGAACAGACCCCCTGCACCATCCAGGACCTGCACCGAGAGTTAGACGTACAGATGGGTGATGGGATTCAGGATGAGTGAAGACAGGTGGGTGGCTCTGCCAGGGGGAATGCCACTATAAGGCTGAATGTATGAAATTTCTTTGCTTCTTTCTTCAGTATGGATTGTCCTTCTCTCTGTAATCTTCCTGCTCAGCAGCAAAATATTTGCCTTTAGAACCTCTTTTCTCCTCCTCTTCCTCGGCTGGGCGTCTTTAGTGAACCGGCGTGGCCTCTGTCTTTCCCCCTGCCGTCACCAGCTGGATCAGACTGCCTGAAGCTGGACGCCCTGACCCAGTGGCCCAGCTGTGGAAGGTTCTGGAACACAGAGAAAGAGAAATGTGTGTGTGTGAGTGAGTGTGTGTGAGTTTGTATGTGAGAGAAAGAGAGGGAGGGAGGGAGGGAGGGAGAGAAATAATGATGTGGAGTGAGGAAAGGAGGAGAGAGCAGGATAATAGGAATGGGGTGGTTGACATGGAGAGAGGGGGAGAGAGAGAGAGAGAGAGAGAGAGAGAGAGAGAGAGAGAGAGAGAGAGAGAGAGAGAGAGAGAGAGAGAGAAATTGGATGGAAGTAAGCGAGATGATAATTGAAAGAGAGGGTAAAAACAAGAAGGGGAGACAAAGAGAACAGAAATAAAGATAGACAAAGAAAGAAAGGGAGCTAAGGAAAGAGTGAGAGTGAGGAAAGAAAGGAGCGGAATGAGTGAGGGAAGAGAGTGAGAGAGGAGGGAGAGAGTAAAGAAACAGCATAGAAGAGAGGAAGAAAGATACAAAAAGAGCAAGTGTGAGTGGAGGGGGATGAAAAAGAAATGAAAAGATGAAAGTGAGAGAGAGAGGTGGATAGAAGAAATAGAGAGAGAGGCAGAATAAAAGTGGGAGAGGAGAAAGAGAAAAAGCAAACTACAGAGGATGAAAGAGAGATGAGTGTGGAAGTTTGGGAGAAATAGAAAAGATGAAAGTGAAAGGGAGAGGTGGACATAGAGAGAAAAGAACGAGAGGGGAGAGTGAGAGAGAAAGTTAAGAAGAAAAAGAAAAGATGAAAGTGTAAGAGAGATAGAGAGAGAGGCATAAATGAGGGAGAGAGAGACAAATAGAGAGAGAGAGAGGTAGAAAGAGAGATATACATATATATAGAGAGAGAGAGGTTGAGGGAGAGAGAGAGTTAGGAAGAGACTGGAGGCGGCTGCAAGGCGTGGTTTCTGTGGAAGATTCTAGAAAGCTGAACAAGGAAAGCGCACCAACAGACTGAGGGTCCGAGTGTTTATATTAATTACCCTCCAGCACCCGGCCTATTTATATTCCTCTATCTCCCATCCTATCCCTGATAATCCCTGTGGGTTGGTTTCGGCCAGGCCTCCTCTGGGATTACCAAGTTGCATCAAATCCCCATCTAATCTGCCCAGACTGGCATGGGAGATTTAGTCCCAGCATCCTGGACCGCTCCATCGCAACACAGCGGCCAGAAACACATGGCGGGCCTGCCTTATCCATGCATAATTTATTGCTGTTTGTACATTTCTGTAAAATCAATACTGTTTTGGTCTAAATTCATGGTTCTTGACCCGAATGGAACAAACTTGAATCAACCTAATCTTTGAAATGTCTCTTCAAACATTTTTACAAATGTATTTTTTTAAATACATGTTCCCAATCCCAGTCCAGTAGCAAATTTCCCAGGTCTGCACACCTGACCAATCCATCAAAGAGCTTTTTAATTAGATACTGAAGTGTATTAGGAGTGCTAGATGAGGAAAATGCATAAAACTAAGTGTGAGGTCACCTGGACTAGGATTAGAAACTGCTGCTTAAAAAAAAATCATCCAAAGGTTCTTTAGGTTCTTCAGACTGTTTGCATTTTTGCTTTTCTCCAAGTGAGCTTGGAGCGAAACTGTTGACCATCTGGGGGTCCCTGAGTTAAACATTTGAAAGCCAGAGTCTAGTTTGATAAAACCTACCGCCGTTTAGAGATTAACCTTGACAGCTGTTTGCTCATCTGCTGCCCATAATGGACAGTGCTGGCTCTCTGGAAGAACATCATTGCCACCTAGTGGCTTACACTGGCAATTACATCTCTTCCGTTTAACAGTGCTTGCTTCTCTTCTTTTAAAGTTTGAAGAATTGATCAGTACCCACCGCTAATAAACATACACTTTAATTAATGAAGATCCAACAGTATTTTCAGTACAGAGCTAAAGTGTTAGGCCAAACTAAGAACAAGCTCTATAAAGACATGGCTGGAGGACTTCAGAGTGGAAGAACTGGTCCAGAGTCCTGACAGCAACCCCATCCAGCACATTTAGAATGAACTGGAATGGAGATTGTGAGCCAGGCCTTCTTATACAAAATGTGACCTCATAAATGCTACAGAATCAATGGGCACAAAATCTTGTGGAAAGCCTTCCAAGAAGAGTGGAAGCTGTTATAGCTACGAAGGAGGACCAGCTCCATATTAAAATCTATGGATTTCAAGTCCCTTTTGGTGTAATGGTAAGGCATCCCAATATTTTTGTCCATATTTTGTGCAACAAGCTCTCTATTACCAGACACAATGTCTGGCATTTATTGCACACAGTAGCTGCATATCAAACAAATGTGCAAGAAATGATGGCGATTATATGATGGCCTTTATATGATGTATATTATGATTAATTTTAAAGGAAACTTATCCTTACTACCCAGGTAAACAGCTTCTATACCATTTTCTCAGCATGTCACCCAGAGCTGTGCACTCACTCGGCTATGAACTCCAGCGGCGTCCAGCTGCCGAAGTCTGCGTCAGGCATGAATTTCCTGTTCATCGGCGTATCCAAGGTAACCCTGGAGGATGACGTCATAACGTGGTTATCTAAGAAAAGACGCCTGAGGCAGAGCTTCCACACCAGCCTGCCCTTTCAGAGCCACAGCATATACAAGCAGCTTCACATTCACACACACACTGACAGTTCAAATCAAATTATACTACACACACTATTGCATCAATATCTATGGAAATCATTTAATATACATGGCATAATGAAACATCTCTATAAATGAGTGCTGTAAGTGTAAATGGTATAAAGCCATCTATTCTAAAACCTGTACTCTATGAAGGTGCTCCCCTTTTTGTCAGAGTACGTTCAATACAGCTTCGGGTAACTAAGCACAAACAGATTTAGCACAAACGCAGCAGAGCTGAAGTCTGAATTTACTGATAGTGCCTCTTTTTACACTCCTCAGGGCTCTGCAGGGAAATTGTCATGCAGGCCATGCAGAGCAGATGTGGGTCCAGATTGGTAGCAGCTGCGATGCTGAATCACCATGAAAGAGATACACGATGTGAGTAAAAGCCTTACGGAAGGATGGCCACGGCAACGGCTCCAGCAGGAAGACCACTGTCCTCTCCAGCCAGACTCTGACACAGCTGATGCACCGCAGCCTTGGCCATGCCATAACCCACCATACCTACAGATACAGAGAGCGAGAGAGAGAGAAAGAGGTAGAGAGAGAGAGAGAGAGAGAGAAAGAGAGAGAGAGAGAGAGAGAGAGAGAGAGATAGAGAGAGAGAGAGAGAGAGA